>JABTTQ020001216.1:0-223443 GCA_016081115.2 Rehmannia glutinosa | reverse complement strand
TGTCATCTCTAATACTTGGATCGGGCTCACTGGAAATTTGGGCCGCCATGGGCTTAACGTTCCATTTAGGGTCACTAATGTCATCTCTAATACTTGGATATGGCTCACTGGCAATTTGGGCCGCCTTGGGCTTGACGCTCCATTTAGGGTCACTAAAGTCATCTCTAATACTTGGATCGGGCTCACTGGCAATTTGGGCCGCCTTGGGCTTGAAAAAGGTTGAGCTTTGAATTCTGTGGGCAGAGCCTAGTGATAAGCTTAGCAGTGCCATTAAAGCAATGCAAGAACATTTTAGTAGTAGAGCCATTTCTTGAGAGAGAAAAAATTTAAATGGGTTAATTAAAGAGGTAATTGCATTGCACCATTAAAGAGAGGGTTTATATAAGGATGGCTGACAGAGAAGTGCAAGAAAAGGATAACTACCTGTATTTCATATTGGCTTTGTTAATTGGCTCATATTCATAATTTTGAGGAACATGAAGTGTGTGTGACCAAAAAAAAATGAAGGTTTGTTTATCTTTTGTTTCATGTTTCTGTTGTGAAATTCAATTTTTTTTTTGTTTTTAAAACAACCCAGGTTTCCAAACTCACATGGAGTACAATAATGTTATTGAGACTTGAGAGATCAAATAAAATGGTATATAGAATACAAAATCTGGAATCCGAATTGCTAATCTTGTAACCATCTCCGCCTACATTTATTTTTCCGGTTAAGTCCCGCCCAACCCGGCCCAGGTCCTGCCTAATCTCATCAAGGAGGCGGTAGACCTCAGTCTGTCGACCGACTTGCGTCCATCACTTTTTACAACATTGGTAACCATAATTGATGAGTCCAAATGCCAAGACCATTTTCTATGTATAAGCTCAATACCAAATTACCATTTAGATATACTTAGTGGGCTTGGTTTATAATTCCATTTTAGTGGGCTATTTTGCTCAAAGATTAACTTAGGGTATGTCTTATTGCATTTAAATATGCACATTACGCAATTATCTACTAATAAACACAATTTCCAATAATCACAATTTTTTTACCTCCCTTTCTCTCTCTAACTCTTTTCTCTCCCCCTTCTCTCTAACTCCCCCCAAAAAAAAAAAAAAACCCTAAGTTTCCCCCTCCCTTTTCCTTTGCAGCCGCCCCCTTCCCCTCTCCCCCTTCCCCCTCCCCCTCCCCTCCCCCCCCCTCCATGGTTTCTATTGGAGGAATACTAAAATGGTCCCTTGGCATATGAAGGTGGCCGAAATTTTTGGTCCAGGGCGCGGGTGGAGCTTAACGGAGGTGTCTCGGAGCGGAGAAGACGATGGGCTCAAGCGTGATAGATTTGGGAGAGGAGAGGCAATTTTTGCTTTTTTCTCTAGTTTGTTAGTATATCTGTTGTTTTCTTATTTTGTTTGTGTTTTCTTTTCTCGGTTGATTTGCGAAACTCGTGGCGGATCGGTTTTTTTTCTGCGCAAGATGTATGTAGTGGTTGCTCGTGTGCCGATTTTTAGTTTTTTTGGTGTGTTACGATCTCCTTTAAGGAGTCTTTGAAGTCTCCGTGGAGTGGGTAGTTTTGGGGTGGGTAGTTTTTTTGTCCCGTGAATCAATTGGTTTTACCAATTCCCCGCTTAGCTCTTAGTTAGTCTTGTCGGCTCTTGGCCCGTTGGCTACAATTGTAGTTGTAATTTTAGTTTTTGAGTTGTTTTAATATAATTCTATCGTTCGACAAAAAAAAAAAAAAAAAAAAAAAAAAACACAATTTCCAATAATCACTTCAAACCCATTTTCCCCCGTCACACCATAAAACTAGAAATCTATAACCAACATAGCTGGCAAAACTGGCACGTCTTAAACAGAATGATGGGCTAGGCCGAGCTACAAGAAATGCGACTCAATGAAACTTCAGACTGGTTATAAGTTATAACCGACCCGATTTAGGTCTTGGTCCGCTGAACCCACCCAACCCATCCCATTGTCAGCTCTAACATCAACTTCATTGCAAACGGCATTAACATTGAAGTTCAGATAACATCTACTGTCGTCGTAATAGACCAAATGCACTAGCTTTTGGACTGAATTTTGTCCTCTTTTTTCATTGTATACCAAATTCCAAAGTCAAGAACTGAAGATAAAGCGACAAAAAGCAACCTGGATTTCTGTCAGCATCTTAAAACAAACAGAACCAATTTTTCGATCCAACGACCGATACTTATCAAATTGTTCTCCATGATCATCACATAGATTTATGAAATCATGGAACAGTTTATTACATACAGAAAGTCAAATTAACTTAGCCTCCCAGTGAAATTGTTCAGGGGCAGGCACTTGTACTGAGAAATACATTCCAGCAACTTCATTTCCAGGTTCTTGAAATGTGCAATTTGCAATTTCAATTCCATTCTTTCCCTTCTCAGGTTCTTGTTCTCCTCCATCAGCACCACCATTCTTGAATTCTTAATACATTTATTCTTCGCTTGGCGATGATGATCGTTAGAAGCTTCTAGAAACGGTGGAAAAACACTCGGCTCACATTTCTTGCGGCTGATTTCCACCAGGAGATGCCTGTACCCTCTCTGGAATTTTTCGTGCTGAAATTCCCATCGTGTCGAAGCTGTTTTCCTGAAACCCTGTTTGCCATGCATGCAACTTCAATTTAATTTCAATAGTTTTGTTGTGAAAAAACAATTCGATTTCTTATTCCATATGATGTGTTTCATGTTATGTTTCAGTACACCATATTAATGCCACATATAATAAAGAATAGTTACAAAAATAAAAAAAACTAGAGATTTTCGGAAATTACAAAAATCTCATTTAGGTTTGATTCGTCTTATTCCTCATTCATATGCAATAAAATAATTCAAAAGCTCCCCTTATGTTTATCAAAATATTACAGTTAGCCTCTTAAATTTAAGACACATCAAACCTCAAAGGGGCATTTGTAATTTCCAAAAATTTCTTGGTTTTTATGTAATTAACCTAAATTTAAGGGGCTTTTTATAATTATCCCTATAAAATAATGATGGCATCTCTTACACGTGGCAATTCACCTGACGTATTTGGAACACCGGATGAAACACCCGACAAGGAATAAAAGATCCCATTTGGGTAGAAAAGTGGATCGAATAGAATCTTATACTCCAAAATAGTTATTTCATCTCCTATTCTACAATTCAGATGATTGCCATGTGTTTTTTTTTACTTATACTTGAAAATTAATATGGAAATTTGTATATACTTAAACAATCATTCGTGCCGTGGAATAAGAAGATGAACCTAGTTTGGATTAAAAGAAAATTTCATCCGGAAAAAAAAAGTACATTATCTGATATTTTTACTAAAATGGGGTGATAATATTTGACCATCACGAGCTTTTCTACCAAAACAAAATTCCAAGGCAGTAAAGTAGCCAGCCTGACTATTTTGACTCTCAAGACAAGATCATAAATCCACAATGTTGAATCAGTCATGATCTATTTTCTTATGAAATCTAAAAAATAAATCATAATAATGTCTGTAAAAGATGAAGGAATGAGAAAAAAACAGGAAAGAAAGATAAATCATTCACTCACATAGGTATTAAGCTGTCGAATGAAGCTTGAGAAATTGTTGTGCTTGAAGTATTTAGGCAGCATCACCTCAGAAAACTCCGCCGGAGACCATACAACAAATCCATTCCCCTCCGAATTCCACGAAACTACCCTTTCCACTCCGGTGGTGGCGCCGCCACTTCCTCCTCCTCCTCCACCGCCGGAGCATCCCCGATCATCCTCCTCCGCTTCCAAGAGATCATAAGTCTTGGAAAGAAATGGAGGGGGGCACTTCATTTTCCGGGTCATTTCGGGTGCATGTGGAGAAGTAGACATTTCTTGATTATTCTTAATTAGCCAACAAGTTTGATATTCTATTCTACTTATAAGATGTTTTTTCTTTTTACTGGAATGGGCTTTTTGACTTTTTTCAATTTTTGTCTTGGCCTAAAAGGTGATATTTTTTTTAATAAAAATCATAATAATGTCTGTAAAAGATGAAGGAATGAGAAAAAAACAGGAAAGAAAGATAAATCATTCACTCACATAGGTATTAAGCTGTCGAATGAAGCTTGAGAAATTGTTGTGCTTGAAGTATTTAGGCAGCATCACCTCAGAAAACTCCGCCGGAGACCATACAACAAATCCATTCCCCTCCGAATTCCACGAAACTACCCTTTCCACTCCGGTGGTGGCGCCGCCACTTCCTCCTCCTCCTCCACCGCCGGAGCATCCCCGATCATCCTCCTCCGCTTCCAAGAGATCATAAGTCTTGGAAAGAAATGGAGGGGGCACTTCATTTTCCGGGTCATTTCGGGTGCATGTGGAGAAGTAGACATTTCTTGATTATTCTTAATTAGCCAACAAGTTTGATATTCTATTCTACTTATAAGATGTTTTTTCTTTTTACTGGAATGGGCTTTTTGACTTTTTTCAATTTTTGTCTTGGCCTAAAAGGTGATATTTTTTTTAATAAAAATGTGTTATTTAAATATCTCTAATTTGAAAATCAAGGCAGTAATGATATCATAACAGGAACAACAGACAAGAATGGAAGTCCCCAGATTTCTGAGATACTATTTTTTATTACACGTGGGAAGTTGTGATCCTAAGCAAATAGTATCATATATCTATCCGGGCCCTTAACACTTTAACCATAATATAAATACGGATAATTATAAACACTACCCCTGAAGTTTAAGTTAATTACAAAAAAACCCAGAGATGGTTGAAAATTACAAAAAAAAAAAACGTGAGGTTTGATTATGTGTTACACTTCATACAGAAAAACATTTTGAACATCCCATTATATTTGTAAAAACATTGCAATTATTTCCTTACCTTTAATACATAATCAAGCTTCAAGTTTTTTTTTGTAATTTTCAAAAACATGTGGGTGGTTTTATAATTAACCAAAACCTCATGGGTAGTTTTTAGAATTATCCCATATATATGTACATATCACAACAGAACAAGAGAGCAATGGATTATAAGCATCAAAACTCAATATGTTCAAAACTCAAATTGTTCCAAGTTTCGGACAAGCAGTTTATTTTCGACTGTATTAAACTAACATCTCTTAGCTGGAGATTAGGATTTCAAGCAGAGATTCTCAGTTAATATATTAAAGACGAAAGCAACCTAACGAGCTCGGTTGGAACGATGACCCCGTCTCTGAGCCTGCTGAACGGAAAGAGGAGGACGCCTATTGTGTGCCTACACATTTAAGTCAGATTTCAGTAATCAGCACATGGCCTATTTTCATGTACAACTTTGTGCACTTGGTTTCGAGTTCAAAATTAGCGTAAATTTCAAAACTACCCCTGATGCTTAGCCTAATTAAAAAAAAATCATGTTTTCTTTCAAATTTACAAATTCCCCCTTAAGGTAAATTTTGAAACATAGTTGGCTTTTTTTGGTCATTAGACTGAATCTCAAGGGTATTTATTGTAATTAACCCTAAAATGTTATATTCACTCTCTTTTTGAATCATGTTTTAAGGGGAATCTATAAAAATAAGTCATCTAACACGAATTTCCCAAGCATGGAATAATATATTTCTCCTGATTCTTATATTTGTTCATTGACAAAGTTTCAGAATAAAACAAGTCACTTAAAGGTGTGAACCTTTACTCATATTTTACTTACAAGTGCAACGTTTCTCAACTGATTTGGCCACTTGGTTAAATTAAACAGATCAAATAATTAACAAATTTCATCTAATTATTCATTCCATTATTTCTGATAGAAAGGAAGAGATACATACTCCAATTTCAGTCACAAAACGGCAAGAAGAACATTGAACTCTTGGTGCTCCATGTGGATACATAAGCAAAACCGCACACCTTCCACACTTAACTTGCCCAACTTCATGAGCTGCAAAAGCAAGGGCGACATTCAAGATAACATCAGAAAGCCATTGCAAAACTTAGCAAGCAATTCCAAAGCATCAACGTGGAAATTTCTGCTTTCGACCACACAAACAATTATTTCAGCATGTTGCTACTTTAAAAGTTGATATGCCTAATTAACTATGGAATGGGATAAAGAAGACTTTATAATACATATAAAAATAAATATTCGTTGAAGTATATTCAAGGAATTGACACAATACATAATAGTGATAATTACAAAAGACACCCTGAGGTTTGGGCTTCTTACAAAAAAAACCATGGATGTTTTAAAATCACAAAGAGTCCTCACAGGTTTGATTATGTTTTAGATTTAAGGGGGTAACTGTAATATCTCTAGAAATATCAGGGGGGGACTTTTGAAATGTTTTTCGCTTATGAAGGGGGGAAATGTAAGACGAATCAAACCTGAATGGGTTTTTTGCAATTTTCAAAAACTCTTTTTTTTTTTTTTAATTATCCGTAAATAATATTTGACTAAAAGTGATTATCTTGTGTAAAGGTGAAGGTGACCTTCTAGAACAAAATTGACTTCTTGGCATCCTGGACACTGGACCCATTTTGCTCCTCGAGGATACAAACACAATTTCCGGCAAGTACCACAAACCAGCTGGGCCTTCTCTGCATAAACATAATATTACGGATTGTAAGTACAAAATACTGAAAGCTAAGCTGCTCCTCTTAACAAGGAACCTAAGAACATTATATAACAGAACATGCTCTGGCAAGACCTAGCTCATCGCATAGTTGGTGCAATTACAACAACAACAACAACAACAAACTAAGCCTTAATCCCACTATGTGGGGTCGGCTATACGGATCATATCGCGTCATCGTTTACGATCATAAGCCATATTTTCATTTATTTCTAGATATGACACGTCTTGTTTAATAGCTTCTTTCAAAGTCTTTTTAGGCCTACCTAAAAAATTCAGTGGAGTATTCGAGCTGCATGTAAGTTTACGGATGGCATGAGCATGACCACCTCAGTATGCACCAAATTCAAGTGGAACTAAATACAATAATTTGTAAATTAATAAGGATGACAAGCTTAGCTGATTACAAACCCGTCACTTCCCAAAAAAGAAAAGAAAAAAACTATAATGCGGGATCCTCTATGAATCCCCACAGTAAGAGATTATTATGACACACCAGAAGATGATGATGATGGTGCAGGAGCTGGTGCCGATGGGCGTGAATTTGGTGGAAGCTGCTGTAGTCGAGATGCAGGTTGATTCCCAGATGTTGGCCTTTTGATCCGAACTTTTTTGTCTTTTTCTTTTTTTAATGTATCTAAATAAGCAACAACTGAAATAATCAGCTAAATTTGTTGAAGATTATCAATGCCATACAGCTCTATTTGGCAGATCATTACCTCCTGGAAGAATATTTACAAAGTGCTTTCTCATTAAAATTTTGTCAGATTCTAAATACATAAAAAGTGCTTTCTCATTAGCAATCCGTAAAGTATTACAGAGCAGAACTTTGCAAATCTAACATCTACACAGCCAAGAAAATGTCACAAAACCGTTGGGGGAAGCTTGAAGTGGTCCAGGAAACACAAACAAAGGATTAAGAATCAATTGATGAAGTCTACCGTATTTTGGGAGTGTTTGCAAAAACTTCTGGCTTTTAGAAAAAGTGATTTATTGTAGCAGAAGAAAGAGTAGTTGAGAATCAGAAGTTGGTATTGTTTGCAAATAGAATCATAAGTTGTAAATTAGAAATTGGGAGTGTTTGGTGAAAAAGTTGTAAAATTACTTATTTGTTTGTAAAAAGCAAACCAGAAGTAGAATCATAAATCTAAAGAAATCTACAACACCTATCTTTTTGCTTTTAGATTCTGATTAAATGAAGCAGAATCAGAAGGAAAAGTTGACAATGCAAACACTAAAAAGTGCTTTTTTCAGCCAAAAGATGAGAAACACTTTTTTTGAGTGATTGCAAACACTCCCTTTAAAACTTCTGTTTATCACATGGAAAAATGTTCAACAGACTCACCACTAGGCTCTTCTGATGATGACGGCTTCTGTGGTGGTGGTGTAGCTGGCGACGAATGCCCTGGCGTGGACTTGCACGGTGACTCTGATGGAGGCACTTCATCATCATTTCTCGTAATTTTTGGTTCGCTCCCTATTTCAATATCTACATTGTCTACAAGTTAGCTATGGTTAATGCAGTTATTACATAATTGAAACATCTCCAATCCTATTCACAATTAACAAGTATTTACATGAGTTCATTGTCACGATAATGCGGAGGGTGAATATCTACAGCACGCGCATTCAAGATGAGAATCTTTCAAGGAATCTCTCTCTCTCTCTCTCTCTCTCTATATATATATATATATATATATATATTATGATCATGATACAAGAGACGCAAGCCCGTCATTCAAAAAAGTGTAATTAAAAACGGACTAGTGACTAGCCATTCAAAATGACAAATATACAACTAATTGCAAATTTATCTCCATCCATTATACAAATTAAAAAGATTACTGATTTTGTTTAACAATGATTACGGTGAGCGATATCTATTGATAATTTTGTTTCAAAGTCAGTCAAACCAATCTTAGTTTCTCAATTGGCAGCATCTACAATTTTGAATGAATACTCCAGAATCTTAGATTAAATCAGAAGGAAATTCAGTAAAGTTAAAAAGAAAGAAAAAGGAAGGCTGGTGAAACTTCACCTTCAAAGTCAGAAACCAATTCGTTTATGCTTAAACCTTGTGATTCCATTAGTGTTTGTTCCATATAAATTTACAAAATTTAGGTTCGATCTGGTTTTATGAAGACAAAACAAATAGAATGTTGAGGGGTGGAGGGCAAATTTGGGGAATTAGGGGTCACACGCACAGGAATACAGATGTGTCTGAATTTAATACAGCTACAATTAATATTATTTTCAAAGCTTTTAGGACTTTGTTGTGGCATTATATTGATTAAGATTATGTGGGTCGCTATCCTAATCTTGCTACGTATTCTGCTTTTCAGCTAGTGTGTTCAAACCATTAACAAACATAAATACAGGCAATCTGGTAAACTGATTCAGTTCTGGATTATTAGTACAGACTAATAAAAGCACTCTTTTTTATGGTGTCGATTTGGATTAGAATTTCAGAATAACACGTGGCCATATCATAGCCCATAAACCAATAAGCAAAGATAACAGCTGCCGAAGAGTAAGAATTGAGGCTTCTATAGGATACAACCTAAAGAGTCAAGACATTGTTCTGAATTCTCCAATGTAAACCAAGGAAATCAAATTAAATCCATTTGCAACAAAAAATCCACAAACGCCATTTTTCAATATAATAAGTATGTTAGCATTTAAGTTAAAACCAACACATTCAAATAGCATGTCATTTGGATGATTATTGACTTCATTTGTCATCAGGTCAACAATGCATATGGAAATTTTAAATTGCTAAAATAGTTAAAGGAAAATAGAGTGCTAACAGAAACCAAAGGGTCAAGGATCTGGTCAACTCAAAAAATTCAATTTTCAGAGAAAAAGGCAAACATGCATGCTCTATAGGGCTATAATTGCGCAGAAATTACATGTCTGGGCACGTACAGGCACACAACATGCATTGTATGTGATTTACAATGACTGTAAAGACAAAGAAGAGTAAAAAGAAAAACTCACTAGAAGACACGGATGAAGATGATTGCAATGGTGGTGTACGTGGTGGCGGCATCTGTTGTGACAACACCGTTTCCCATCCAGGTGGAGGCCCTTCATCTAACTCTTCATCGCTCTCAGTCTTTATATCTGAGATGAACATGTAAAATTAGACACCACAACAATTCACGAGCTTCGGGACATTTGTAGAATTAAAAAGGGTCTTTAGTGGTCTAATAATTTATGAAATGTCAATTTACAGAACATAAAAGAATCTATCACGCTCAGATAAGAGATCACATGCAAAACATACCACATGCAATCCTCATTTTCCCAGTTAATACTAAATCACCACGATCTAAACTCCATCAATAAATACTCATTAACTTGACTATTTTTCATATCGCGTAAATTTACAACCTGACGTGTTTGAAGTAGGTTTTGGCAATGCATTTGCAAGATCACTAAACTCCCACCCTGGTGGTGGCCCCTCATCGTCATCATCATCGATCTCGTCTTGTTTGTTGCTCCTTGCCGTATCTGAATGATGACAATGAGTTAACTAATTTCTACATTAAGTTATTTTCAACTGTACAAACGGAATTAATGGTTTAAGACTGTAAACAGGAGACTGCACTATTTTGTGCTCAAATGTAGTAATGGACACGAGCGTGGAATTATGATATGAACTATATGATATGTGACATAATAAGATATATTACATGACATGAAACATAAAAAGATATCTCGGAGACTCGTGGATTATTAGCTGGCTATTGACGCCTGTTATGTTGAACAGCCACTGCAATAAGCTGTAACAACAGAAACTAAATGCGTGCCAGAAGATGTTCTTTTTCTTTCGTCTCATTGATGAAATACAGATAACCGATATTTATAGCCCATTAGGAGAACCAACTATTTGCGTGCTCTATTTGTTGTTCTCTTTCCCACTATTTGGAATCAAACGGGAAGCTTAATGGAGATGCATTAAGCATGTTATCTTTCCATGATCCAACATGCGAACTTCATGAATCCATCTAATTCATTTTTAGTTCTTGCATACACAATAGAATACTTAATTAAAAAGACCATGCAAAAAGTGATTAAACAGAGTTGGAAGCCCCTGTTCGAAAAGAGCTAAAGAAAATTGTTGCCGCAAGCCCAACTAAAATCAGTCACTTGATAGAACTGCAAAAGTGGCAATGGACAAAATTAAAACCTCGCTTACATAAAAGCATACATTAATCTTTAACAAGGTTAAATCTTCACAGCACAAAAGTCAAAACTTGCATAAGCTATCACAAAACAATCCTACCAGCATCAACAAAATCTAGCAAGGCTACATTCATGAAAGACAGAAACGTAATCAAAAGATTCACAATCTTGGAATTTTATTAAGACGATATCACAGTAAAACCCAAATTCTTTTCAAGAGTGACCCAAAACTGAAAGTATTTAAATACCCGACTTTCAAGATCAAGAAAAAGTTGTAGAATTAACATAAGCAGATAAAAAAAAACGCACATTAAGTAAAATTCTACAAAAAAGAGCAAAACCGCACATGACGTAAAAGATTCACAATCTTGAAAACCCAAATTCTTTTCATGATTGATTCAAAAATGGAAGTATTTAAAGGCCCAACTTCTTCAAAATCAAGAAGAAAAACAAAAGATCGTTCTTGTAGAATCTAACGTAAGAGTAGAATAAGTAAATTCTACAAAAATAAAACAAAAAGGAGACTGAAAATCAAATGATGTTTATATGAAAGAAGAAAACATTAACCAGAAGAAGGAAGCGAGAGAGGGGGTTTGGGGCCGATGGAATCGAACCCAGGCGGTGGGCCGTCATCATCATCTTCTTCTTCTTCATCGTCAGCCGCTTCTGCTTTTTCGGCCTGTGGTGGCTGTGGAGTGATGATGCATTGAAATCCAGGCGGTGGGCCATCGTCGTCTTCTTCTTCTTCTTCAGCTGCTATTTCTTGCTTCTTTTCTTCCTGCATGTTCAATTTTTTCTGTTTTGCTTCTCTCTCTCTCTGTGTGTGTTCTTGGGTGAGTGAGGTTTAAGGCTTTTTTAAGGGGTTTTTAAATTTTATAGAGAAGAAATGTAACGGCAATTAATGCTTATTTCGTACAACAGTTAAGACGACAAATCATCGTACAAACCAATTCAAATTCACATTAGGGCTTTTTAAGGTTTGAAACAAAATTCCTGTCCTTTTTGGTTGATTGAAGAAAACGCAATAATGGGGATTTCTTGAAAAATCCTTTTTTTTTTCCATTGAAATTTTCTCAGTGGAAGAGTGATATCGTGATCTGCACCGAAGAACTGGAGCAGTATTTATGGAAGAAAAATAAATAAGAGATATAAACTTATTATATCATAAAAAAATAATAATTCAAGAAAAATAAACAAGAAAAAAGAAAAATAAATTAATATAAACTTGTAATATATTTATAACCTTATTTATAAGTTTTTTTAATCTTGATTTTGTTGTATTAATGCTTATTATTTGTAAAAATTATCATTTTCATTGAATATATAAGAGATATAATATTAAGTATATAAGAATTACATTATCATATGTATTATATATGTAAATTATATATTAAATATGTTTTAAAAATAAAAATATTAGGCGAGACTGGTACCCGGGAGGAAGTGATACCATGCCAACTCGTCCCGTTCCGGGCCATGGACAGGACAACCCAAACACGACGGTCCCAAGGTGGATCGGGCAAAAAATGTTATCCCTACCTTCTGATTCTTTTAATCGAGATTGAAAAGCAGAGTTTCTGATTCTACTTCTAATTTGACTATTAGACGCGAATAAAGCATTTTCTTCAATTTCTCCACCAAACTCTCTCTTAATTTGTCAATTTAAGGCTTCATTCTCAACTAGTTGCCGCTTCGCCGACAATAAATCACTTCCTTAAAAAATTGAAGTGTTTGCAAACACACACATCTATAAACATCACATAGTGTAAATGCTTTGTCCTCTCAAACTTCATCATGTGTTGCATAGCAAAGTCCATATAGAAACTTCAGAACCTTCTATTTCAGACATCAAGTACGCCATTGAAACAATATAGAAATTCCTGATAACCGTTTCTACGAAAATCATGACTTTATGGACAATTATTTCCTCTTAATTAAAAAACTAACTCCACCACAACATACTGAGTCTACTTTAAAAAAAAAAAAAAACATCAAATTGCCACTGATGTTTTCACATAAATTGGTTGGCTCCCCAATATCAAAATCTGACATTGTCTAACTATAGCTGATACCATTCAGCAAGCAACAACATAATGCAGTTATTACAAATAATATAGGAAGTCTTGATAACCATTTCTGAGCAGTCATGGTTTTTGTAGACAAGTATAGGTTCAAGCATCATTGTACACAACTGTAACACAAGTACTTGAAGTTATGGGTCCCTGTAAATTAATACATTTTTTTCGCACCAAAAGTATATATCCTCTTAGCATAAGAACAAACTCACCAACATCCACTTAACGTGTTCTCCATATGAACACACGCACCCCTCCTTTCTCCTACCTCACCGGATTATATTAAACTTATTCATCTCCTGTCATAAGCTTTCAGTGACGCTCGGGTTTCAAAGTTTGAAGATGCCAGATGCATTGAAACTAGCACATTCCGTTGGATCTCTGGAAGCATAACTTCTCCAAGCCATGAAAGATCAGGCCCCTTTTTTCTTTTGATCTTTCGCTTGTTTAATATCCTTTGTAAGCATTCTTGGAGCTATAGCCATGGACATTAGCTCTTGGAAAAGCAGCTTACATGCATATGGAATGTGGACCTGCAAACGGAGAAAGATATTTAGGTCCAGAATTTTGATAAAAGAAAAATTCATATCAGACATAAAAATCCAGAAATAGATGAATCTCACATGACAACGGAACGCAGATATGCAACCGTAGAGAATTAATGAAAGGGATGGTTACACAACACCCCTAGGTTTGGGCTAATTACAAAAAAACCCAGAGATTTTCGGAAATTAGAAAAAAAACCTTTAGGTTTGATCCGTCTTACATTTACCCCTTCATATGCGAAAAACATTTCAAAAGACAAAAGCTCCCCTTACGTTTATCAAAATATTACAATTACCCCACACAATCAAACCTCAAGGGGTTATTTGTAATTTTCAAAAACCTCCTGGTTTTTTGTAAATAGCCCAAAACATGAGGGGGCTTTTTGTAGTTATCCCTTATTGAAATGCAAATAATTACCTGAACAATATCGGTCTTGTTTTTGCACCCTCTGCACTCAAACGAATTCTTTTTTAAGTTGGCAATAGCTATCAATCCACATCGCTCGCAAACATGGATCCTGTAAGCATCACTCTGATCAAACAATCTTTCCTTCAGAAAATGAGCGGCACCATGCGCAATCATGCAATCTCGTTCCATCTCACCAAAACGGAGACCACCATCACGAGACCGACCTTCGGCAGGTTGCCTCGTCAGAATCTGAACAGGGCCTCTACCACGAGAGTGAATTTTGTCGTCAACCATGTGCTTCAGCCTCTGGTAATAAGTGGGGCCCAGGAATATCATAGACGTAAGCTTCCTACCGGTATGACCATTATACATGGTCTCAAAACCACGCATCTGATAGCCACACTTGTGAAGAGCTTTGCTGATATTATCCACGGTCACATCAGTAAAAGGAGTAGCGTCTCCTTCTTTCCCCATATGTGCTGCAACTTTGCCCATAACACACTCAATAAGCTGACCAATCGTCATACGAGAAGGAATAGCATGGGGGTTCACAATAATATCGGGACAAATGCCTTCGAGGGTCCAAGGCATGTCTTCTTGAGTGTAAGTCATACCCACTGTTCCCTTTTGACCATGCCGACTACTGAATTTATCTCCAATTTGAGGTATTCGCACTGATCTCACTCTCACTTTGACAAATCTTAACCCATCGGCATTAGTTGTCAGTAGGACTTGATCCACCATCCCAGTTTCACTGTGACGTAAGCTTGTACTGTGATCACGTTTCGTGTAACGAGCAGCTTGCCCTTGGGCTTCATCAGGAGCTATAGGTGTGGTTTTTCCGATAATCACATCTTCCCCGGAAACTCTGGTTCCTGGTGGAGCAAGCCCATCGTCATCCAATTTATCGTACGAACCATGACGCATGCCCATGGTGTTAGCTCTATCAGGGCGTCCAAAATCCTCTTTGATGAGTGTCCCCATTTTCTTCTCCTCGTCTCTATACGAACGGAAAAACAGAGATCGGAAGAACCCACGGTCGATTGATGACTGGTTCATAATTACAGAATCTTCTTGGTTGTATCCAGAGTAGCAGGCGATGGCAACAATGGCATTAATGCCAGCGGGTAGCTGCCTAAAGTGCAAATGCTCCATTGCCCGAGTGGTGACAAGAGGCTTTTGAGGATAGTAAAGTACATAGGCCAAGGTATCCTGAAAGATAAACAACAGTAGTAAAATTGACAAGTCTTAGCCGGACTAGCCAAAGGCATGCAGTGAGAATCAGATCTTACCATTCGAAACTGATAGTTGGTGACATAAATACCCATGGCTTGTTTACCCATAGCTGACTGGTATGTGTTACGTGGAGACTGCAAGAGGAAAATAGATATCAGAAAACAGAAGAAAGAACAAATTTTTACCAAGAAGGATAAGATTGACATAATAAAATCACCTGGTTGTGATCCGGAAAGGGAATGATTGAAGCACATACACCGAGTATCAATGATGGGTGAATCTCACAGTGTGTATATGTATCTGAATAAGCCTCACTTGGATTTAGCCTTGCACTTACAAGATCCTAAGCGCAGAAGAAAAGCATTTCAGCATCTCATTGACTTAAAATGTCATGTACTGAATTCTAGTGGGCTTGTTAATTACTCACATTTATTGTCATGGAAATCATAGTTGTTTCTTCTTCTTCTGTATCGATGTACTCTATATATCCTTTCGCAACCAGGTCATGCCAGCCACCATCATCAGGAGATTCCTGGAAACAAATGCATGATGATAAGCAATGGCCAAAAAGCTGATATTGGACCGTTGCAATTAAATCAAAATATAAAGGGGGTTAACACAAGTGCCCAAAAGAATATGCATGTGACATACTCTTTGTTGCAAGGCTTGAATATCTTTCTTTTTGATAAGAAGTCTTTGCTTCTCCACAATAAATAATGGACGACTGCAGCGACCATAATCAGTATATATCCGAAGTTCTTTCAAACGAATATCTCGAACCACTCCAACCTCAGTATTGACATCAACCTGTTGAACAACAATCCAGCCCCATCACCAGGAATATTGACAATCGCAGCAAAGACACAAATCACTCTAGTGAATGGTTTTACTTGCATAAAATTAAAGACCAGTAAGTTGGAATTGACAACTACACAGATGGATGGGACAGGGAATAGAAAACCTTCGTAGCAAAAAGAAATGGAAAGGTAACACTTACACGTCTCCTCAAACGCCTCAGAGTTGACACTAGCATATCAGGGTTGCGATGAATACCAACCCAACAACCATTGACAAAGATCTTTGTTGCTTGAGGAATCACAGCAGGAGATATTTCCTTAAATCAAAGAAAATATCGTGTGAATATATACTAGTAGAACCAGATGAAAAAGGAATCAAAAGATTCAGATTCACAATGGTTAACAGACAGTTCATGCACCTCAAAGTTCTCAGTACCCCATTCCTCCAAGAATTCAAGAATTGGATAAGCTGCTGATCCAACTGTTATATAGACCATCAATGCAAGGTTCTTCACCAGCCCACATGCCTGACGAAACAGCCCAAAGAAAAAGTAGGTTCATAATCAGGGATCATAATTAATGAACTGAATCTTCCAGTTAAAGCCTTCTACAAAGTGCACCTACTTGTCCTTCAGGTGTTTCTGCAGGACACATCATTCCCCACTGTGAATTGTGTAGCTGCCTTGGCTTAGCCAGTTTCCCTATGTAAACAACAATAGAATTTAATGGAAAGGAAAATAAAAGGAATGATGATAATCATTAGCTAGCATGCTTTTTCTTAAGATTTGCATGCATGTGAGCCACATTAGTACATTCTTCAAATTATGAATGATGCCGACTTATTTTTTTGTGTCGCGACAGAGTTAAAAAGAGCGATAAAATGAAACATCCAAGACGTACTAATCAGGGGCCGACAACAATCTTACTTTATCAACAGAAAAGATTAAAGAAAGATGAAAGTAGGCAAATACCTTCACGGCCTATGGGGGAGTTGAGTCTTCGCAAATGGGACAATGTAGAGGCATAAGTCAACCGATTTAACACCTGCGACATTTCATCCCAAACAAATGCCCTCACTTAGAAAAATTTAAAGCACAGCACAATCAAGAAAAATTTTAAGAAATGGTTTAAACACATAACAAGTGCACTATTCAACCTGGGAAACTCCAGCTCTTGTACCCGCTGCATTTGCTTGGCCCCAGTTGCCAGTAGCAAGTGAGTATTTTAGGCCACTGGTAATGGTTTTGGCTTTTATAGCAAATTGCAGATTCACATCCTTGCCATTATCTACACACTGGCAGTGCACACAAGTAAACACAAAATTGTAAAGCATAGCATCTTCACATATTATAGGAAGACTACTAGACTAGGAAGTGCAAAACCTTCTGAACATATGATCTCACATCCCTGGTCAACTTTCTGAACAACTGCACCATAAACAGAAGCTGAGATTTCAGACCATAACAAGTCATTATTCTAAGGTCAAATGACCACCACAACATGTCTATGAACAACAAACCATTCGAAATAGGCCACCAAGCAAAGGACCAGCAAGATCCAGCCTTTTATTGCCATAGTGGTCTCTGTCATCTTCTGCCCTTCGGCCAAGTGCACACAGCAGAAGCCGGTGGATGATATACCTGGAGGAAGCGGGGTACACATCACATTAACATCAGCATCAACGCGGATGTCAATAAAACCACCAAAAGGGAAATGACTTACCCAAAATAATAAGCTTTTTTAGTCTCACAATATTCCCCAACGCCAACATGAGGAAGCATTTCTTTTTGGAGGATCTCTTTCGCATACCTGCATAAGGGTTCTAAATCAGATTTAGAAGCAAATGAAAAACCATGATATAAAGCTCAGCAATTTCAGTAACACGGACTTGATTCTTTTCTCTCGAGTGACACCGACGGTGGCTCCTCTTTTTCCAATGTAATCCAGAGCAACCTGCATTTGCATATAGTGTTATACCGTTGAACTATTTATGTAATTAAGATGACACGCACAGCTTTCAGAAGCAACATGAAATGGAGAATTTTTCATTTTAATTTGATAACAAGATTAAAGCACTTACAACATGATTTTACACAACTGGTTCAATTGTGAAGGTTATACATCCAACCAATAATGGTACTACATTCCACATTTCGAAATGCATATGAATTTTCTTGCTTTACTCATTAAGACTTCAATTAAATGCAAAAGATTCAAACACATAACATACTTCCTTAAAAAGCAAAGCAAAAATGTCATATTTCATCAAGTGAAATATTTGGACGGTTGAGTCCCTAAAACATTTCCCAGGCTATAAAAATCAGACAGAAAAGAATCCAGCAGAATTCTTCATAGATTCTGTTGCATACGACCACCACGTAAATTAGAAGAAGCCGCGAAGAATAAAGAACAGCAGCTAGCGGCAGTAACATCTAACACTTAACATAACAATGGACAACAACTACCTGTTGATTCTGGATTACAAATGCTTCTTCCAAGGAGGGCCGCAGCAGCTCCATCATTTGAGTATCTTGGAAATTGTAGCAGATATGTTCTAAAATATCTTTGTCAGCAACAAACCCTAATGCTCGAAACACAATAATAATAGGGATCTCAGTGCGAATGTATGGGAGGGTGGCACGTATATATTGGCCAGATGAACCCTGCATGTAGGAGCACATATGATTCATAAAAAGGAGGACATGCCTCAATAATATGAAAAGCATTGTCACATCCACATTTCATTACCCCTTTGGCACTAGTCCGAGAAAGCATTCGGACAAACATTGTACTAGGTGGCCTGTTTTGGGTCTCTGCCATGGACCGAACTTCAGCCACATAAGCATACTTGTTAGGTTGCCTCTTTTTAAATACATAGACATGATTGGTGCTCATCTTCTCCTGAGCAATTAACACCTTTTCACTGCCATTAATGATGAAATAACCACCCTGGTCATATGGACACTCTCCCAGCTCTGTTAAATCTTTCTCGGAATTTTGATATAATGTACAATAACTCGACCGTAGCATTATAGGAACCTGTTTAAACAAAAGAGGCGTGGCACTTTTTAACAGATCAGAAACATTCATTTGTTAAAAGACATTCTTCAAGGCTGCATAATTTACCTTCCCAATAAAGACTTTCGTGAAATCCTGAGTCTCAGTAACTTCCTCACCATCATGACCTTTCCTTATGACTCTCTTGGTGACATCCACATACAATGGAGCTGAATATGTCAAATTTCTTAACCTTGCAGCCTTAGGAAACAATGTAGCAGTTTCTCCATCAGACTCTGTCATCATTGGTTTACTGAGATATATCTGACCGAAACTAATCTTATAGATAGTCTGCAAGAATCAAGAAATAAGATACATAAGATCCTTCATAGAAAAACTGACTGACAAATAATATTTACTATTTCCATCGTATTCATGAGATAGTTTGAGTTCAAAAATACATTGGGAAACACAAAAAATTGTTTTGTATGCAAATAAGATGCACAAATGCCTCAAACTAAACAGATTCTCCAGCTCCTCTGAGAATCACCAAGAATCATTCTAAATAATCGTCATCAATTTATCCCGGGATTGACAATGTTAAATACATCCACGTGTCATTCTCCGTCGATTTCCAAAATCTTTCTCTAGTCAACATAAATTCAGAGAACTTATCATACGAAAACCATTCCACATGTCTATCCGAGCAACAACACATGCCCTCACAAAGCAATAATATTCCATCCAACCATCCAGAATCTAAAGGTCTTCCACAAAAATGTCTAAAATCAATCGCAAATCTCGATTCATACTATAGAAAACCCACTTATAACACTAAAAATTCAAAACAAGTCAGATGTCACCTTGGAGGCTTCCCAATCCTTTTATTTTTCATTTTTTTTCCTTCTTCATCTTAATCAATGTCTTGTAATTTCACGGTTAAAGGTACAATTCAAAATCAATCACCATTCATAAACAAATAACTCGCCCAAATAAACCTAACAGAAATATGAATTACCAAGAGCAAAACCCGTCTAGAACCCTTTCCTACCAAGGATATTTTTTTCTCCAAAAATTAGTTCTCCCCCAAAACCCCTTCCTTCCAATTGTATCATTTCTTTCAAAAATTAGTCTCTCTGAAAACCACCAAAAATATGCCAACCCTTAACTGGTGAATTACTTTAATCCATTACACCCAAAAAAAAACTCCCTTAGTTCAAAACCCTAGAATTTTTTAGCAATTCCTTATTTCCCTGGTGAATTTTAAATAGCAGTAGGAAACGACCACGAACTAGACAACCTCAGCAAAATCTGGTTGGTGGCCCGGGTTATGCTGCGACTCGGGTCGGATCTCGATGTCGGCGGATTCGTCGACGATTTCCTGCATCGTGTTCTGAATGAACTCGTCGAAGGAGTCGAGCTGCTGACGCACCAAACCCTTCTCCTCAAAGTAAGCGCTGATGACTGCCCACGCGTCTTCCTGCGTTATCTCTTCCTCGTCCTCTTCATCGTACTCCTCCTCGTTGTACCCCTGTTCGTAATATTCTTCCTCCAAATCCATTTTTCCGAAATTCTTGCTTAGTTATCGATTTCTGCTTGCTTTCTTTCTTTCTTTACTGAAGTCCAATTCTAGTCATCAAGGGTCCATGCCCCTCCCACGGGTTTCTGTCTCCCAGTCTGAGGATCTGAGCGAAAGAAGAAGAAGCAAATGGAACAAATTAAGAGAGGAAATGCCCTTTTATACTTGTTGGAGACTCGGTGATACAGTGAGGCGGTCGTCCATTTCGACCCTAATTTAGTATTTTGATTATTTATTTATTCATTTATTGTGTATTATTATTATTATTCGTATTATTATTATTATTATTATTTTTAAATCAGGTGTCCAAAACTCCAAATATTACCCGATCGGCGATCACAGCCTGTCAAATGAGTAGGGCCGCAGGGCCGATGCTGGCCCACATGCCCTCGAGTCGGACAAAAATTTCATTGGGCCGCCATTTAATTTATGCACTGTAGTTTATGGGAAATGGGCCCTAGCTTCCAATTGGGCCAGGCACTGCTAAAGGACACGCCACAACTTTGATTCGAATTTATTTAAAACCCAGTCCAACCATAAACTAATTGTGTTGGAGTGGGTTGGGTTGAAACCATACACCAAATTCAAGTTTCACTAGGGGTGAGAATTTTTGACACGACACAATAGCACGGCACGAAATGTTCGTGTTTTTATCGTGTCAACACAATAAGAACACGAAAATTCCGTGTCGTGTTCGTATCTTTATGTGTTTACACGATAAGGACACGAACACGATAGTGACAAGATAACGATAAGGCACGAACACGATAATAACACGTTTACTTGTTAGTAACACGATAATGACATGTTTACCTGTTAGTGACACGATAACCTGATATTTTTGTATGTTTGTATCGTGTATTATCGTGTAATATCGTGTAATTTAACATACAAATTATTTTCTTTTTGTTTTTTATTTGTTGTGTCGTGTCGTGTCGACACGAAAATTTTCGTGTTCGTGTTCATATCGGAACAGATCTTTATCGTGTCGTGTTCGTGTGTGTCCTTATCGTATTATGTCGACATAAAACACGACAAGATAACACGATTTGCCACCCCTAGTTGCCACTTGCCAACCATAATTAGAGGTGGATATTCATGTCGTGTCCATTCGCGAGTCGTGTCGAGATATAAATTTTATGTTATTTGTATCGAATTTCTCAACCCGAATCAAATTTTTTAATTATGCGTGTCAGAATTCTCAATAGAATTGCCAATGGATCTGGGCGGACCAATGGAAATGGGTCAGATCGGACCGACCAGAAAATAGTCAGGCCAACGTTTTTCTTGGCCCAGCCCAACCCAAATCTCATGTTTATGAGTAAATCTAGTCAGAGTTGCTCGGGTTTTGGGCCAGTCCAAAGTAGACCCAAACTATTTCGGAACTGTAGCACAAACCGACCCAACTCGATTACCGGACTGGCCCATGGACGGGGCTCGAAATTATCGGTTCTAACAATCACCAATAATTCAAAATATGCTCTCTAATCAAGAATTCAAGATAGGTGGAAGTAAACAATAATTTACAATTACATTTTGCACGTACTTAATGCTGGTTGGAGCCGTACGGACCGAACCGGCTGGTAGTTGACTGACCATTTTAAAGATTGAACCCATAAGTCTACGTGGGTGCACTAAATAATAATACCACATTATAAATGCCCCAAGGTGAAATCATATTGATTCCAATAAACAAATTAAAACTAACTAAACTAAACAACATCAAAAAAAAATCAGATAAATATTAAGAAACATAAAAATGTAGTAAATGTCGAACATCATAACACGATTTCGCCCAAAAAAAAAAGGATTTAAATTAAAAACAATAAAATTTGATTTCTAGGAGAGTTTACCTAAAGGTTATAACAAATGGCACAACATATTTTGAACTCCCATTAGGTTACCAAGAACATTGGAAACAAGACAAAGGTCACCTCCCACTTATCTGCCTTTCCTAACACAACCATATTTTGAACTCTTTGTACATTTATACCAACTTGGACATATACCTTAAAATTCATTTTTCAGACAACAAAAGTTTATAGTTCATCGTAGCCTATCATGAATTTGTCTAAGAGGATTCCAATGCTTGTTTTGAGGCTTTTGGCCTTGGGTGCCACTCTTTCTGCAACATTGATTATGGTCACTAGCCAAGACTCTGCTCAAGTCTTTAACATGAAATTTGAAGCCAAATATACGAATTCTCCGACGTTCAAGTAAGTTCAAAAATTCGTCGCGTTTGTTCTAATTATTAATTATAGTTTTTGGATTGATTTTTTGCAAAAATTATGATATTGCAGGTACTTTGTGTTGATAAATGCAATTGCAAGTGGTTATACTTTTATAATACTCTTTTTCCCTTCAAAGAGTTCATATGGGCACTTCATCTTGGTTTTGGATTTGGTAAATCAGCATCATATAATCTTTTTTTTTTTTTTTATGAATTATTAGATCAAATGTAGTAAAAATAAAAGGGGTAATTACAAAAACTACCCCAGAGATTTGAGCTAATAATAAAAAAAAAACAGAAGTTTTTGAAAATTACAAAAATCCCCTTGAGTTTGATTCTATATTACACTAAGTGGCGTAGCTTGCGTAAAAAATTTTTTACTACGCAATTATTTTTCAAAAAATAAATTTAGTTAGGATTTATATGGTTTTTCTTGGTTTTTTTATTCGGCTCACCGCATTTTTGTGTATAGGCCACCTCAAGTTATCGTTATCTTTGTCTACGCCATTGATTACACTTTGTCCCTTTCATAAGCAAAGACATTCCAAATACCCTCTTTACATTTGTAAAAATATCATAGTTACGCTCTTACATTTAATACATAATCAAACCTCTTTTTTTTATAATTTTGAAACTTCTATGGATTTTTCTGTAATTACACAAAATATCAGGGGTAGTTTTTATAATTATCCCAAAATATTACTGTGTTGCTTAGGTTGTTTTTTTTAATTTGTCTGAATTTGTAGATCATAGCATTGTTGCTGGATTCAAGCATATCAGCATGTTTAGCAATTGGGCAAGTGGGGAAAAATGGCAACAGTCATGCAGGTTGGCTGCCTATTTGTGGGCAAGTTCCTAAGTTTTGTGATCATGTTAAAGGATCTTTGATTGCTGGTTTTGTGGCTGCAATTGTTTATTTTCTAATACTTCTCTACTCCCTTCATAATATCATCAATCTTTTCACTCTCAAGACTTAGACAAAGTCATTTCTTACAAAGAGTTATGAGTATCAACTATTAGTAGATTTTTTGTCACCTTGTATTTCAAATTATTTTTATTTTTTTATTCCAAATATCATCAGTACATGTTATGTGTACATTGACGATGTTATAAACACACTTAGTGTATATTGATGATACTTAGAATATATGGGATGAAATATAATATGGAATAGAAGATCCGATATGGTGTTCTATTGGGTTTTCCTTCTTTTAGGGGTGGTGTAATGTAGTGTAACAGTCATAGTAGAATGAAACATAAACTATAATATCGAGGTATTAAAGAATATATTGTTGCAATTTTTTTATTTTTATTTTTTTGTTGTTTTAAATGATCTTCCGCACTTGTTATTATGTTATATGAGATTTTATTATACATGAAAATATGTGGATTGGATCTGTAGAAAAACCATTCATTACTTTTGGATCTAGAAATCTATTTTCCATAATCATAGTTGTTAGGTGGTTAATTTAGAATGAACTTTTGGATAAATGACTTCTCCGAAAAGTCCATTATCAAAAACCCAAATTTGGAGACTTTTTGAAAAGTCACTTATTAAAAAGTTCGGACTCTTACAGAAATACTCTCAAACAAGCACTAAAGTTCACAAGTTTCTGAATAAGAGCAATCCCAAGTACCTATTTTTATTGGTACACAAATTTATTCAAGCCAAAATATATTACAATCAACAATCCACACCTACTACATATGATGTCTTAAGTATCTGTTCTATGTACAATCAACTTATTCAAGCAGCTCACACACAAACACACATCATCATCATCAAACTACATAATGCAACAGCAAACCAGCAGTTTTCAGAAACTAAAAAAATATTATACACAAACACAGCAAGATTACCATATGTAGGCTCATTTAAAGGAACCTGGTCTAACAATCACTGCAATCAAAACCCTTGTCAGAAAACGCTTCGACAAGTCTAGAATAGAGCTTGGTGAGCATGATTTTGAAACCGGTCGAGCTTCCTTTGGGAATTTCTTGTTCAGCTTTGTCATAGTCGAATGGATATCCTATGGGAGCTCCTTGCATGTATGCCTTACAAGCCAATAAGATATTTCTGCTACGTCGACTGAAGTGCTCATCCACAAGTGCCTCAAAATGCTGTTCCAATTTTAGACAAAATGAGATTGAATTCAAGAAATAATTACAGACCTATAGACAAAAAAGGGTAATAATCTTAATCTGATAATGCAAAAGTCTTGCTTCTGGAAAAATACAGCGGTTCATAATCGCTTTCTTCAAACGGAAAAACAAGAAAAAAAACAAAAGATTTCCTGGTTATTATGATGACAGTCACATTATAGTCCTCAACTGTATGATTCTTCAATGCTTCATAATCGAACACTTTCATTTTTTATATTATTTTTTAGGGTAAATAACAAAAATTACCCTCGAGGCCCAATTACAAAAAATATAAAAAATCAAGATATCTCTCAAAATTACAAATATCTGTACAGTATTACAAACATTTCTTGAGATTTGTATTTACTTAACAAATACCTCCCCTATTGAGGTTACTAAGAAGGCAAAGGATCCAAATACCCACTTGAGGTTTGTATTTGCTTAACAAACTATTGAGAGTGCAAGTTGTAAAATTGAAACAAATATGATGGGTTATTTGTAAATTTGAAAGGTAGCTGAGTTTTTCTGGAAATTAGACTAAACCTCAAGGGTATTTTTGCAATTAACCCAAATGTGAGATTTTTATTCATAAAATAGAAATACTAAAATCCATTTCAGAAAATCATATTCCTCTGAATTCACCATATAACTGAATAACAATACGCTGCTAAAATAAAGTCAACTTGATCGATATTTACCTTGGGCGGCTTGCGAAGCAAGTATAACATGGACCTGCAGCTGACAAGGAAAGCATTTTCATTGTAGCTAATGGAGTTCTTTTCACCCTCGGCTTTGCCCACCTGGGTATCATACCCAGCCTCGTTAAAATAAGGTTTTTCGTTGAGCACAAGGGCCTGGAGGGAGAGAAGAACTTGAAGGATCGTGGAGGAATCTGGGTTCCAAACTTCACTTTGAGACCCTGTCCATGTATTCAATAAACTGAGGCAGACTTTTCCAGATTCGTACAAGTTGGGATTGATTCGAAGCCCACCAGAGTGGTAGTATACCATCTGCAAAAAATCGCACATTAATTTGAATATCGTAATCACTCCATCAGAAAGATTTAGGATGAAGTATGAGTATGCTATGGATTCTAAGACACTACTTTAACGTATAAATCATAAGGGATAATTACAAAGGAACCCCTGAGGTTTGGAGTATTTACAAAAAAAACCAGAGAAGTTTCATAATTACAGAAACCCCCTTAGGTTTGATTTTGTATTACTTTTACCCCTTTCATAAGCAAAAATATTCAAACACACACTTACATTTATAGAAAATATTACAATTACTCCCTTTTGAGACAGAATCAAACGTCAATGGAGTTTCTGTAATTTTGGGACTTCTTTGGTTTTTTTTCATAATACTCCAAACTCGGGGATTTCTTGTAATTATCTCTAATTATAATAATTATAAGAAGACACCAATGTTGGAAAATTACGGAAAAAATTACTTACAGGTGGCTCATTGGGATATTTTGGGGGAAGATAAATATCGAAAAAGAACAATCCGTCGTGATACGGAGTCCCAGCAGTGCCTACAATTGCAGCTCGAAGCAATCCCATCTTTTCCTCGTATGCACGTATGTAGATAGTTTCTGTTCAGATCATAGAAATTTCATTTAACTAAATAGCAAAAGAATATAGCTGTTGAAATAGGACAGTTATGCGCTATGAATGCCTACGATTGCCACATCATTTACTGAGATTCAACAATAAGATGAAATGTATTACAATTTCCATTATAAAAAGAAGGGCTAATTACAAAAAAACTAAGGTTCGTCTAATGACAAAAACCCGTTTGAGGTTTATTTATGTTGTACATTTTCCTTTCATAAGCAAAAAAACATTTCAAAAACCCCTCTGACATTTATAAAAATATTATAATTACCCCCTTAAATTTAAGACAGAATCAAACTTATTGGATTCTTTTTTTTTTGTTGTTGTAATTTTGAAACATCTCAAAGTTATTTTGTAATTAGCCCAAAACTCAAGGGTGTTTTTTGTAATTATCCCTCAAATGAATTATAGAAATGATAAAATAACATTCATACATTGATTAAAAAAAACATTCATACAGGATAACAGCCCAGATTTTAATCACCTTATTGCAAAATGATTAATCAAATACAATATTGACAACCTCAACATGATTTTAATGGCATAACTACATATCTAAATCAACAAGTAATCTTTTCTCAAAAAAAAAAAAAAAATCAACAAGTAATCACTTTCTCACCAGGAAGATCCTTCTCCAAAATGCTCCATTCTTGGTGAACCTTCTTCAGCCACCCTCTTTTCACCTGTACATAAAGAAAAACTAAGTCAACAGCTGAAAAAAGACAACCAACTAAAACATCAAAAGTCGAAATTCTTATTCCTGACCTGTGGAGACTGCAAGTCCATCCCATTTTCATTAACAAAGTGGTGGTCCGAGCAATCATTAACCATATCAAACTGCCTAAAACATTCTGGATGTTTGCTGCTAGACGGCAACAAAATATCCTCATTCACTTCTTTAATCTGTAGCGAAGTTACATTTTTTTCATGCATCTCTAAATCCTCTACCACTAGAAGTTGGCCACCATGGTTCAAATTGCAAAGTTCTAAGGCTTCTTCTGAAGGGGGTTTTCCGTCAATTTGCCCACCTTCTGACGTGCACTTATAGCCACTAATCAGGGATCCAAATAGACTTGATGTAATACTTGTGAATATCCCTATAGCAACTTGAGAAATGGAATGTGAGCTGGAGTCCTTTGCATTATCATAGTTAAGACCGAACACATCCTGCATAAATTTAGTTTTTAGTACCCAGTTTAAGCTTCGAAATTAGTATGCCAAAACCCCGCTACCCCTACCCACTCCCACCGCATACACAGAGAAGAGAAGAGAAGAGATTTAGTGCACCTTTAACTTTTGGCCCAAGAATTGGTCCTTCATTTCCTCATTTGGTGGTTGAACACTTTCATTATCGAGCACAGAAGCAGTTGTGCCATCACATTTATCGACCCTAAAGATCTCACACGGTGCGACCTGTAATGATGTTGAATATTCAGCAAAACAAAATTGAAACAAGCATGTCGTCGTTTATATAATTAAAGAGGAAATTTGTATTCGTAAGGCCTCGGAGGTTCTTTTTTAAAACTAATCAGTGATACACAGTACAAGTTCACCCAAAACGCCTCTGGTTCAAAAGTTAAAAAGTCTGTCCATGTCTAATCAACTATCCTCAAACTAATGTTTGCCTCTGTGGCCTCAAAACTCAAACTGACTGTAATTTTAAAAGATAAACCAATTTTTTTCATAACTAGGCTAAACTTCACGAGTAGTTTTTTTATTGAACCCTTCTAACAATAAGGAATTGTAACACAATATGGAAGATGCATACCTTACTTGTAGCACCAGTACCCCATTTCACTTCAACATCCCCGTTTTTGAACCCAACTACAGTCCCAAAATAGGATAAGAATTGTTTGTTGTTGAGATATTCAGTCTGACCACTGTTTTCAACAACTTTCAAATCAGTTTCAAAATTTCCACCCGTGAGATCAATGATACCCTTGTCCATCCTGAAAACTGCCTCACCCAGGCAGAACGAGTAGTCCGGGTGCTCGACCAGTTCATAAGCACTCACAATTTCCTCTATTTGTTCATTCTCAGAATACCATTTAACCTTCACCGTTCGTTCTTTCGGATCCACACTTCTGACAATACCCCATCTCTGAATTCCAGAACCCTGAGAATCATCAACTGTTCCCTTTTCCAACACATATGCATCAGGCCAAAAATCATGCGCGTCAACAATATTTACGGGGAACAACAAATGCGAATCTAATCCCAGTGATTTGCTTCCGTCCTGCCACTGGACATCAACTTTCGTCTTCGTCTTTACAATAACAGCAATCTGTGGAAAATTACGAGTGAGGTCCCTACTCTCCACCGGAAGAACGCACCAATCACCAAGTTGCCAATTTGCTTGAGGGAAACACGACAGCACGGATAAATATTTCGAATCCTGCAAACACGGCAGAGTGGGACCCTTTTCACCATTTGTAACCGCACAGTTGAGCCACTCGACATATACAAGTCCAGCATCCACATTGCAAACAGTGCCTTGCTCTTGTTTATTATTTCTGTTACCGCACAACCAGCGAGTTGACGTGGAGACAGACGACTCAATCTGAACTCTTTGTCCGGGGTAGAAAGGATATTGTGGATCTTCGATTGAATCTGGGGATAATGCAATAATTTTCTCCGGACCGTCGGCAGATAATTGGCACTTTGTGCCATCGTCAAAGAGGATGGTCAAACGGTCAACTATTTTTTCGATTTTCCCAAGCCATGCCCCGTGTACGACGTAGTCCCCAACAGAAACTGAGTGTAATTTCTGAAGATTCGTGGAATTGACATTATGTATTTTACGTCCGTTTATGTTTTCTAAGTCAACGGTTATGTCCACGTTGACTACCTTTCCCATCTTCCCTAATGGATCTGACACCAAGCAAACTATGTCCCCTTGCAAGAAACCCCGTTCAAACATGAGAAAATCGTCGATTTTTTCAATGGTTTCTTCAAGACTTGAGAAAATGTTACGGGCCTGTCCACCATACAGAGAATCGAGATCCTCTTGATCCTCAGAACTGCTGCTCTCACTGAAACTGTCAAAATCACTGAGTAGCGAATCCATGAGGCTGACCGTTGGAGAAATGAATCTGTAAATTCAAATATCAACAAAATCATCAACAAAGAAATGAAAGGGGGAATAAGTGGTTGATTTAGCAAAGACACGACCTAATACTATACAATAATAGCATAACGGCTTTTTATGATAAAAGTAAAAGAGAGGCTTACCGCTAATACAATTTACTTGTAATGAACAAAAGTTTCAATTTACTCTGGCAGACTGAATGATTACTTCAAACGGACAACTGCAGCTAGGGTCGGCAGTCACGTGCGATAAAAGGATGAGAATACAGTTTTTTTTTTTTTTTTCTTTTCTAAAATGTATCTATCTCCAGAGCCGGAGATAATATGCCAAAGGAGATTTGCCCAATACAGGGATAAACGGAGTCGAACGACTCCAAATTGCCAAAGGAGATTTGCCCAAATACAGGGATGATAACAGGAGTCTCGAGACTCCAAAATGCCAAAGGAGATTTGCCCAAGAATGGACTCACAAAGTTGATAGTCAAAACCAAGAACCGTCCTCAACAATTGGAATGCAAATAGGCGCAAAACCCAACTGGAGGAACTAGAATTTGCCAAAGGAGATTTACCCCGAAATATAGAAAGAGCATATATAGTGATAAAGGGCTTGGAAGAAAGTTTTTTTGTTCTTCGGGAGCCAATTGTAAATTGCCAAAGGAGAGTTGCCCCTCAGTGCAGCCAAATTATAATTAGCTCCACTCAGTGCCAAAGGAATACGATTTGCCGTGCGGAAAGGGAATATCAACCAAAACAGGGAGATAATGCTTGCTTGAAGTTCTTGATGGCCATAGACAAGACTTTTTTCTGTACAAAGTATATCGATTGCGCCCACAGATGATTGTGAATGTGAATTTACTGTTGCAGATATACTCAACAAAGCTTGGTTTGGAATCAGCACTCTTAAAGTCGGACCAATTGATATGGCAAGTAGTACATGACCATGAAACCTGCAAGCATTTTGGACAACCCATTAAAACGAACGATTATATGCAAAGAGCCAGAAAATGCAAATTTCAAATAAACATTCTTCTCAAAGTTAGTTTTTTTCAAATTTATCACTCAATTCCACCCCAACTTCAGTAAAATGTATTTAAACAGACACATATATGATATGAGGAGCAAATATGAAGACATAACGAGAAGTAAGTTTAAATATTCTATAACAATTTCTAGTGTTAAAGCAACAAGTATCACACGAATGTCTTAACGAGATCGATTGCCCATAATTCGCTCTATCACATTGGAGAAAGGGAGTTTAACTTGCATACCCCGAAAAAGTGTGAAGTTGTCCCAAAAATAACAAGCAAATCATTTTATTTCTGGGTATTATAACAATTTCCTTTCAACAAAACCATTAAGCCAGTGTTTTACGGTACAACTTAACAGAATTGAAGGACAACGTTGCTGCATCGAAACTTCTTTGTCATAATCTTATCATGTCGACAACGTTTGGTAATTAAAGAAACAAAGAGCAACTTTCTAAACCTAAGTTGATAACCTAACCTACTTATGGCATGAGAGAACTCCTCTAAATTCCATTGTTAGTAATTTGTAACCACCCCTGCTTCCACTATCAAAGCTTATTTTTCGTAACATCATAGAGCTTATCTCTGCTTACCATTTGATATAAATAACAAACCCCGTATAATGAATTTCAAGTGTCATCACTTTAAAGCTTCTTTGTATGGATATGCTAACTAACATCTTTGAGCAGGACCATATTGTCAAAACAGATATCTATCCAAGTAAAGCAAAAGAGAAATCTTAAGAATCTAAGGTGGCGATATAAAATGAATTTCATTTTCGTTCCGCTGGAGAATTTTTTTTGACCAAACATGCGATTGTTTTCAAAAAATATAATATTCTCTCACTTTCACTTTTTCTTATTTTTTCTATCATCAATCACATCTGCACATTATTTCACAAAAAACAAATCATTATTACATATTCCCCACAAATTTCACTATTCACTCACTCACACGTTATAACTACCAATCATATACAATCATTATTTTATTATTTTTAAATCAAATCAACTTTATCATTACTTTTTCATCTCACGTCCGATCACAATCTCAAAATTCATCTTGTTTGTTCTAAATTTTTTTTTACCACTATTCTCTATCAAAATTAAAATTTTCAAAATAAAAGTATATCCAATCGTGCCCTAAATATGTGCCCCAAATGCAAACTCAAGAATATCACGCTCAATACTCATTCAAACATCAACAAAATTTCCAACCTTACACAAACAAAAAACACAAGCATGTACATAAAACCACATCTATTTGGTAAACCCGTAATAAACATACAAAAGAAACATAATTAAAGAGCATAAGAACACGAAATAACACAAAAACTGAAAAGATCAAGAAAGCCATAGCAAATAGAGAAGCATACCTGGTGTGAGCTATATATCAAGACTCTTCTAAACGCAACCCACAAACATCTACCAAGAAATCCCCATCTCCATAAGCTGCTGATCAAAAAAAAAAAAAAACAAGCCCACAACAGTAACTCCAAGCAAAGACTCCCACTTTCTTGACCCTTTATTGCCCTTTATCTCCAAACTTTCCGGTTATTTTTGACCCGTTTCCAAATAAACAAAAAAAAAAGGAAAAAGAATAAACCAAGAAAATAGCAAGGATTTGAAGTAGGGAATTTAGAGAGGCCAACAAGACACTCTCCAAATCCCCTCCATCAAACCATATTTACACCTTACAAACATGGCATAAGGGAAATAATATGAAAAATATCAAGAATAAACAAAATCTCACAAGACCCTCTTATTTTTTTCTTTTTTTGCTTTCTGTCAGTCCAGTTTTACCTTGAATTTTGTGTGAGTGTGTGTGTGTATGTGTGTGTGTAAATGGTTTAAAGTCTTTAAGGCTTAAGCCAATGGGAAATAAGCGTCTCTATATCAATGTACCCATGAAGAATATACCACAGTATCTCTTCCTCGTATTCTGTATAGTTTAAAAATCAACACCCACCCGAAATGACTATATTGGCCTTGTCTCTTTCAGTTTGGTGACAACGGGTTGGATTTAACATCATCTCAGACCGTTGCATCATCTTTTTTGTGCCTGGAGTAGGGGTGAAAATCAAGATACTCAATATTCGATTTGAGCTCGGTTCATGAACATACCTAATCAAACTTGAACATGCTTTTTCGTTTGATAAGATGTAAGTAAATTTCACTAAACTCGATTAGTAGAAAAAAAAAAAAATATGTGTAAAAATATTAAGTTACTCGAGCTCGATCCGATTAATAATCAAACCAAGTTTAAACATAATTTTTGAAGCTCGATTAAAATTCAAACAAACTCGAATAATAATATGTTTGGTTCAACTCGACTCCTTTACACCCTAGTTGAGAGGGATAAGTTTGAACCGTTAACCTCACATCTCTAATAGATGAGACCAAATATCAATTATTCTCATTGTTAACAAGTTATTTTCATTAAGCACAAAAAATTACATAAGTATATTTTGAACCTATACAGATTTAACTAGTTCAGTATAATTAGAAAATCACAATATGTTGCATAGATTATCTGAATTTTCGGCACCAAACGCCTACTACAGGACAATTTATTTAATAAATAAATAGTTAAAAAATTCATATAAAGAGAGACTAAGAGGACGTTTTGTTGAGTTTATAAATTTTCCAAAACATTTTATCGATACATAAAAAAAAAAAAAACATTTGCTCTTGGGTGTTTTCAAATTCTTGTAATTTCTTTATTTGTTATAATAACAAGATTGAAAATGTATGACATTTAATAAAGTAATATATTAGATAGGTGCAAAATTATATATAATTGTGACTGTAAGGAGTATATTTTGGTATTTGTATTGTAAGGGTCAATAATGACAGCACTAAGAGTGGGATTCCTTTTTTTTTTTTACTTTGTCTTTTTGACAATTGGTACAAACTTTGTTATTGTTGAGAAATAAATAAAAATGTGAATTAAATTTTGCTATTGTGACAAGGTGGAAATTGTGTAGCAGCATGGACAAGCGAACACGTGGCAGGATGACCGTGGGCCCAAATTCATGCAATCCAATCTGTTTGGTCACGGTGTCGGCCCACTGGATCTCAAATGGTGGGAGCACTTTTGAGTCAATGCAAAAGGTGGACCGCCCATTATGGTTGATGGGTCTCATGTGCAAAGTTACTGTATCCAATAATTATCTGCTGCCAATTGCCATACAAACAATTACTATCAACTATTATTTTTATATATAAAATATACATGTGCGTATCTATAGTACATGCTCCATCTTTTTCAAAATATTATTTATCTGTGAAAGTAGAAATTACAAAAATTACAATCACACTTAATTTTCGCCCTTGGTTATGTTATTTTCTATTTATTTTTTATAGATAATAATGTGGAAAAATTTGTTTCAAAAACAAGAATAAATTTTGAAAGTGTAAGGATGATATTTAATATGATGTTTTCTTAATAAAATAGTATTTGGATTTGATTGATGATTAAAAAAATTAGAGAAAATGAATATGATACTTGTAAATTGTAATGAATCTAATTATAATACTTGATGAAATTCTTTTTATACGCAATCACATATTGAGATTAAAAAAAACAAATAAAAAATTTGCAAAACATTTTGACTTTGACAGCATGAATAAAGACATGATTGATATGCATAAATGATGTGGGAATGAAATGCGTATTCTCATATTCATCATTCACACGATTGGTGTGTCTACCCAATATTAAGAGATTGGTTATCTTCCACCCCCATAGTCATTCACATTCTATCAAGAATATTTTTTTTTTGGGGGAAAAAATATCCTATTATTAAACTCATAAAAAATACCATATAAAACTAAACCTACACCAATAATTTTAACATATTTCTCACTCCATTTTTTTTCCTTTGAGTTTAAGCATGTAAAAATATTCGCATAAATGGACACAAGATAAAGTTAATCTTGGACTGTTGCATAATTTGAGACCAAATAAAATAAAATTGTGTCATCAATGCAAAATGAATAGTTTGTATGAATTTAAAACCATTTAAAATTGATTCTACTATATATTCTTTGGGGAAAATAAGGTTATTTTAAAATTTAAAGATAAAGTTAATAAACATAGTTGAAATCATTATTTTTTCAAAAAAAATTATACTAAAAGGTAATTTTTTTCATTAAAAATATTTCACTACATTCCCATCATTTATTTTTTAATTACCAATCATGTAATTGAAATCAAGTTAGGATTTATTTTTTTCACTTCTTTCTCATTCCTTATTGATACCAAAACATAAGAAAAAGAATGCGCATAGCATTCCATTCCCTTTATTATGTCATCCCTAAGTTTATTCTATTTTTTTTCCAATTTCATTCATTCATATGTAACAATCATCGTAAGCCAAAAAAATTATAAATTTATGTGTATCGACTCATCCCATTAGAGTGTCTGGCTCCGCCGTTGATAGTAGGTGTTTTAACTTTTGAGTATATACTATATTGATTCTTCAATATTCTTAGTATTACTAAAGTTCAAAACTTTTAAAATTTGTCATTTGCATGTTGTAAATGATTCATTTAATTTTTCAGGAAGCCGATCACATCATTTATGAATATAAAAATGATGGCAACGTACTCAAATCCTTATGAACTTTGCCTATGGGCCTATGGCTGCAGCCTGCAAACACATTATATAATATTTACCCAATGAATTAAATTATCGATAATTTCACTCCATGCTATGCAACGAATTTATATAGCTTTTCTTATATTTTAAATATTTTGCACCCCAAATTTAATTTAAATCCAGATCTAATTATAAAAATAATTCAATTATAATATTCAAAGAATAATAATTTATAACTTAAGTAATCTACATTTTGAAAAGGTAAAATAACTAACACAAAAAAAAAACATGAAATTACTAGAGTATAATCATATCATTTATTTTAATTAAATATGTAAAGACTACAAAGTGCATTTTAGTATTTTACTATGAATCAGAGGCATCAAAACAGAGTCATAATTGCTAAGAATATGCCACAGAATTTGCTCTTATAATCATTGATCAAAAAATGATATTTAATTTGTTTTGTCAATTGAATGTATGGAACAACCAAAAACCAAAAGACAAAGACATTGTTCCTTTATAATTAGGTGTGATCTTAAAAAGTGTAATTAGTTTAAACAGCAAATTAAGCACTAATCTTAGTTGGAAAGACACAAATTACTAGTGCAAGTTATTTTAACTCATGAAAATGACTTTCTCCTAACTATCTCTTTCGGCTTCATAGGACTCCATGTTTTTAATATTATTTTTTTGCCCCTCTTTTCTTTTTGCATGGTCAATTTGTCCTTTTGTTTAGGTGGATTTACAAAGGGATCCAGCACTTTATTTCTTTTTTTTATTTATTTATTACTATACATTGTTATTTATTTTTAATTTTATTTTATGAAAATTGATAGTTCTTGTTCTTGCCATCCATAGTGATCTTAGGGGACCATCACACACAGGGAATTGGATTTTGGGAAGATTGTATGTGGGATAAAATCTCTTTCACTTTGAATTTGAATTGCTGATTCAATAATCCAATTGCCATAATTAATAATTTATTAGGGAGTAGTATTTTTTTAAAATGCATATTACAATTTACAAATCATGCATAAATAACCAACAACATGTAACAATCTAAATAATTAATCATTATATTGGAAATCAAACTACACATAAAGGCGGAAAATCAATCCTCATATATGTCATGAGTCGAACCTGAGAGTCTCCACGTACAATACTTACAAGGTTGGATATTTAGATATGATCTTTTATGTATGAACTAAAGAAAATTGAAATTGTTTGTAATTCAAATTAAGTATATTACTATATATGAGATACTTTAATTTTCCCTTTTGAAAAGTTGTTCAATTATTTGTAAATTAGATTATTTAATTTGTAGTGCTTCAACAGGCCTCCAAATTTTTTAGAAGCATATATATGTCTGAGAAAATGCATCTGGGATGCATGAATTTAATTCCCATGTGAAATAATCAAGGAAAAAAGTCCACCATTGTCCACTGCACTTCGATCCCCATCTCTGTTGTCATAATTATTAAAAATGAAAAAAATAAAATAAAAAAACTTTCGTTGTTATCATTTGTGATTGCGTACTAATCCAACAATCTTTCCTAATCAAATAATATTTTTAAGCGGAATATTCTATTACAAATTTTATTTTACTATGTCACATTGCATTAACTCTATTGAACTTGATTGAAAGACAATAAATGATAGTGTATGCATGGAAAAAGTGATTATTTCACTTTCTTATTGCACTTCCTCTTCCATCATCCGGATAAATGACACGCATAGATTCATTCAAACAATCAACAATATATATTTTTCCAACTATAAGTTGAAAATCACTTTTTTTTTAGAGTTTGAAACAATACTTCAAAAAGTTTACTACAAGAAAAAAAAATTCATTCAAACAATCTACATATATATTTTTCCAACTAAAAAAATTTGTTTGAAACAATACTTCAGAGTAAGTATTGAAGATTGAAAAATTATAAAGTATAGGTAAAATAATTGTAGGTAAAATATTTACCTACATAATATAAAATTGCGGTAAATATACCTACGGAAAAACTATCGGTAATTGTCGGTATAATTTGAGAAAATGATATTTTTTATTATTAAGGTAATTTGGTAAATTTAGTTACAAAATCATTTATGTCGATAAATTCTGTCAGTAAACTGAAATTTTATTGTAGCGATTGAAAGCTCTAAATTCGAGTGACCTCTAACTTGGAAGACATGAAAGAATATCCATTCGAGCTGAACTTAAAAATAAAAAAGAAATTCATTTGTTTAACGAAAATTATTGGTATGGTTTGCGCAATCAAGGAAAAGAGGACCAATAATTTAGAGCAATTACATAAAAATATGTTAATGGAGATTTATGTGGGTCTAGGCACATATTTTCCCAAGTGGGGGAACTATTATTGTGACAAAGAATTCCAATACCATAACTATATTTTAAAACACAAGTTGGAGCACTCAAAAAAAGCTTTAGAAAATTAAAGTGATTATAATTATAAGCATTAATTGTTAGGAAACAGGTGGCAAAGAAAGTGAGGTCCATAAAAAGCACTTAAGTAAACTTCAAAAGTGGGATATTATATATATTCTCCAAATTGTGTTAAAACAATTCAAAAAACCACCATATAAAGACTTGATTGCATTCAAAAATCAAAGAGAGAGTGATAAGACTTGAACGAGAGACACCCATAATTATAGAGGATGAATTTAGTTAGAGTCACAATGGTTTCTGGCGGACCATTTCTTTGAGGTTGATGTTTATAGACATGTTTGGATAATTAGGGAAAACAAAAAAGGAAACCATGTATCTATTAAAACTACTTAATATGTCATGATCTAGCATCAAAACTTCAGCTATGGTAATAGTTACGGGGTGTTTGGCTGAGTTTATGAGCTTTTCAAAATATTTTTATTCGAAGTTTGCAAACTTATAAGTTGTTTTTCAAAAAGGTGGAAATTCTAATTTATTTTCAAAATAAAGTTTTATTTTAACATCTATATTTGGATTTGACCATTTTAATTACAAAACTGCCATTAAAACATCTTATTAATCTCCGTAATCTTATTTTATCTAAGCACAGAAGCACTTCACAACATATTTTCAAAATAAAATCTCACATCTTATAAAGCTCTTAAAACATCTTATATATAAGAGGTAGGGGCTTATAACATCTTTTAAATAAGAACGTTGCACAAAATAGAAATGGGTTAGATTTAAGACATCATATGTTTTGTCTTGTTTCATTGTGGACAACGTGGGGAAAAAAGAAAAGGCAAAGCATGATGATCGATTTAGTGGGTTAAAGTGAAAGATTCATGTTAATCAAGTTGCTAGCCAACAAAGTCACTTTACATATGAAATGAAATATATATATCCAAATGCAATTGATATGTTTCATTGTTTCTATCCATATATCTGCAAATTTTTATGGATAAACTTGTGCACAGTGAAGAGAAGCAGGGACAGACCTTGTCCCACAGGATACAATCAAATCCAGATGATAAAGTTACAATTTTACAAATGCAGTTACACATTGTGCATAGAATTATTTGACGTTAAAACGAAATTGCTTTCATGAATGTTTCAGTTGGAAATTCACAAACACAAATACTGCAGTGAATAAACAAACTGTATGTAGCAAAATGAATAATAAAAACATATCTAAATCCACTAGGCATCAGTCACACCTAGAGCTCTCAAATGTGCCAAGCTGGTCTAACTCGTTGGGTCAAAGAGAAAAATAGGGCGAGCACAGTAACAAAGGAGTTCCATCGTGCTATTTTTTTCCCTCATTTTATTCTCCCAAATAAAGCTCAAGACTTATCATGCATCAACCTATCATGAAAATAAATTGTATGAAAAATTTGGTCAACAGTGTCCAAAGTCCCAACTTTTTTATAAATGGGCCGGGCCAACACAATTTCAATTCCTATCGAGTCTCCAAAATTCAAGCCCAATCTGACATTTTTGCCGGGACGGACCCATTTTAACATCTATAAACAAGCATCATAATATTCAAATTATATTTAAAAATGAGCAAGTCTCTTGTGAGACGGTCTCACGGATCTAAATCCGTGAGACGGACCTTCTAAGGGCTCCGTCTTGAGAACATGATCCATGAAAATAAATTTAAAAATAATAATGAACCATGAAGAAACAAAAATAAACCTTAAAAACATGAACCATGAAGAATAAACCCGAAAAACCAAAATAAACCCAAAAAATAAAAAATAAACCCTAAAAAGAACTAAAAATCCTAAAAACCCAAATCTATTAAAAATAAACCCAAGAAACAAAATAAACCCTAAAAAAACAAATATAAACCCTAAGAAAAATAAAATCTGAAAAAAAAAACAACTCTTTAAAACTTTATTAAGAGCTTCAAAAATTAAATCTAAATACTAATGAGAAAATCTGAAAAAAACTCTTATCAATTTTTGCCTTTAAAAATTCGGATAACTTTGTCACTATATTTGACATGGAGGCAGATTAGTCGATGACAAGGTCGATTGTCCCATCCTTCTCGGCTTCTAGACGGAAAATATAGTTGTTTTTTTGCATCTAGAAGCTAAAAATCACTTTTTTTTCAGAGTTTAGATACAATCACTCAATATACAAACCACATCCAATATTTCCCAGCTGTAATAATTAATAGTAGCAGTCCACAATATGGGGTCATATAATTTATAGGATCAGAAATATCTTATCTCAACAGATTCACCCAGCAAATACAGGTAAGTTAAAATCAATAATTGGGGCACCACCTGTGACTGCAACTGGCAAACCCCATGTGATAAATAACAATGAACCATTATGTATATGTACAGGAAAAAATGGATAAATGTGGCATCTGTAAAAATTGAATAGTATACAAACAAGGAGAAAAAAAGGGGAAAAAAAAAAGATGCTATATGAAAATATACCTACAGCTCTCATCTTGCACAGCAGTACCCAGCCTGGCATTTAATGTTGTTGAAAGAAATAAGAATCTTGACTAGACAAAATTTTGATTGGTGCTGGCATCTAATTTACTGCCACCACCGACGATTTTCCGGTGGCGCCTCGATTTCCTGTCTTTGCCACGCCTTGTTGGAATTTTTTTGATTGGACTATTAATAATGCTGTCAGCTAAAATCCCAGCTGAGGTTTTGTTCAGATTCTCGTTGTGTAGGATTAACGGTGGCGGAGGATGAACATCGGGAGGGGGAGGAAGAGGGGGAGGCCAGTGCTCAAGCAAGTCTCTGTGGTAACCCTGCAACAGTAAATAAGCTATAAAGTTTGCAATTTTGCATATGCACAACCAAAAATGGATAATTATAAAAATACCCCGGAGGTGTCGCCTAATTATTAAAAAAAAGCCTAGTTATCTTTCAAAATTACAAATACCTCATTGACATTTGTTTCTCTTTTACAAATTGGGTATTTGTCAGGTTAATACAAATTTCAAGGGAGTGTTCACTATAAGGTGGTATTTGTAGTTTTGAAAGATAACTGGAGCTTTTTGTAATTAGGCTAACCACATGGGTGTTTGTCTAATTAACCCAAAGAAACTCTCAGATATTAACAAATGAGTGTGGACTACAAAACTAACTAGTATGAAATACAAAGAGAAACGAAGAAAATAGCTACTGAGTTCAATCTTCAAAGCGTTGTGGAATTGGCGGTACTTTTTCAAATACCGAGTATAAGTGAACCGCTAGAAAACAGGATTTGATCATCAATAAGGATATCATAGGAGAAACAATTCCTGGATACAATACAGTTTTTAGTTAGACAAACAAAACACATTTTCATTTGAAATTTATTGGCACTAGCTTGAAACGGCTGTACATAGAGAAAAATCAAGTTAATCTAAGATAATGAACTTTCTGTAGTCACCCAAAAGGCTAGTGTATTTGACAGATTGAGTGACAGAAAATATAGAGGATCATTTTTTACAGAAACGGGAAACGCTCCAGCTATTTACAAAATTTGCTGCATAACAAAATATTGAAAATGCAAATATGATTTTAACATATTTCAACATGATGTTGCAGAGAAATAACAAAATTCTCCCGGACAGAGTCTTGCAAATTCATCAATTTCATTTCTTAAAGAGACAAAACACGTGCGAAATTTTCCCACTCCTATAAATAGACATATACGAGAAAATAGGGATTACCTGAACCACAAAGTTGCGTCTTTCACAGTCCAAAAACATATTGATCGTGTAATTAGTCTTCGACCAGATCTTGTCCCTTACAGTGGAAAAACTTATCTGGTCTCTTGAAGTAAAGCGATCCACTTCATTGAACCATAGACAGGTGAAGAGATTGGTGATTGGAATGTGCTCCTTAACTATCACACATCCTTCAGGAACGTCTGGAAAAAGAATTAATGGACATTAATCAAATTCAAATAGCGGGCAAAAACTAAAAAATGAAACAATAAAATTAAAGAAAGGAAAAGGGTGAAGCACTGCTCTACCGCTAGTAATGGGCAACTTATCCACAGAATATGGTGTTAAACCCTCTTTTTTATAAAATTCAATCTGGAAGTCAATGGATGAATTGTCGTATTTCCCAGCAGCTTTATTAGCTTCTGCTTCAACAAAAACGTCGAAACGCTTGTAATGCCTTGATATCGCAAAGGTTGCATTTTTTCTCCATAAAAACCTGTAACAATAGTAAACGATATTTTATTTACAACATATTTCTAATTTCTTGCAGTCTGGGTAGGAAGTTCAAATTGTAGTAAATACACAAGCATGCATGAGAGTAGATATTCCATTTATTAATTTTACCCATTTATCAAGAGAATCAAAACTAAAAGCGTCCGCTTATTTTTGGAATAAGTTCCACAAATGCGTAATTACCCAAGTGGAAGGAAACTTCAATGAAATATTAAACTTGTAAAACTAACTACCATATAGAAAGAGTTCGACGATATATAAGGAATAATTTCTCTTACTATACCAGGTTTTATGCCAAGAAGTCGAACAAAAAAATGTTTCACACACATGAACTCAGAAGACAATTTTTCACAGTAGACCAGAAAAGCAAATGGTGAATAACAACATATTGCAGCTACAATTTTTAAAAACATTCAGAATGTGAAAGTAACTAAACAAAAAAAAATTGGATTTACAATTTTTTTCCAGCTTGAATGGGGATTATGCTAAACTGGTTTAGAATATTTGACCTCAATTTTTTTTCCTTGACTGCATTTTTCAGTTGGCAAGGGGCATGAATCCACAAATTATATCTTATATATAAAACGTAAAACTGGAACTCATGTAAAATTTGACAAATTTATTGGGCACAAAACATCAATATGTGAATCCTTTGGCATAATGATAATTGAGTAATACCACCACAGTCACCATAAAGAGGGGAAAAAAATCATCACATTAGATAATTAAATAAATATGGTAGAGTGTACATTTGTACTTCAGAGTATTCCCACAATCATTGGTGTATTGTAATATTTTTGTTCTCAACACACACAAAAACTCTCTTAAATGACCACAAATTTTTTTTTAGAAAATGTCCAAAGCCTGCATTATTGAAATTCAGAGGGTGTTTGACTTAGCTTATAAGCTCTTCAAAACATCTTATAAGATCTTTAAATTAATTGGAAGTTTTAAAAAAAAGATCTTCTAAGCTCCCAAAATAAGATGTTAGGAGCTTATCAGCTGTTTTTCAAAAAGTTGGGGAATCCAATTTGTTTTCAAAATAAGATCTAATTTCAACAACCTTCTTTAATTTTAACTATTTTAATACAAAATTGACATTACTAACATGTTATAAGCTCCATAATCTTATTTTATCCAAACACTTTAACAACTTATTTTTGAAATAAGATCTAGCATCTTATAAGCTGTAAAAACATCTTATAAGATGTAGGGGCTTATAAGATCTTTTAAATAGGCTTAGCCAAACACCCTCTCAGGCTCTCAATGTCTGAATAATTTGTCCCAAATACTAGAGAAGAAACACTGGAGGGGCAAGTGGGGCCACTGAAAATTTTCAAAATTTGATTTTTATACTTGTTATTTTTTTTAAAATTATATCTATACTAATGAAAAATTACATTTACCCCCCCAAAATTTTGAAGAAAATTCATTCTATAGGTCTTCAAAATAGGTTTTGCCCCCCCAAGTTCCGATTCCTGCGTCCGCCACTGAGAAGAAAGACTCAACATTGACTCTAGTCCAAATGATAATGAATTTTGAAGCATCCTTGCTATTATTGCCCAAAAAATGAACAAGGAAGTGCCCTTGCATCAAAAAGCATATAAAGCTTCTTTAACTTTGATATAATTCAGTCTAAAAGTCATCTATGAAATATCAATCGTATTAGTTTGTCACTGAAGTAAGAAAAAGTGTTGTTATATCTGGCCATTAGATAGGGAACAAAAAAGGCTACATGAAGTATCTTCTATACCATTCAAAGAAGACAATGATGGGTGTTATTAGGATTGCAAGTTGACAGGTACACACTATTGATTACGATTAAGACCCACTTACCATTTACCCAAAACTTGTTAAACTATAGCTCAGTGTCAATTATCTATATGATCAAATGAAATGCCATCAAACAGATCGGTGGCTGGTACTAAATAGAATAAAACCTAAGATGTTAACTTAGCCATGAAATTCGACCATTAGACCACCAGTGAAAGGAAATTCTGTAATTAAAATGACAAGAAATAACGTAGTAGTACGAGTTAGATGTACCTTTCAAGAATTTGAAATGGATCCACAACCAGCTCAAGTTTTGCATCAATCCACATGGAGTACCGGGCATTAGGGAAAAGCCGATGAAGTAATAGTTTAGGAATCTACAATTGCAGAAGCAAACCAATAGCACACATTCACAACTGAATGGACAAATGAAACCTAGTGAAGCACCAGAGATTACTATAAAAGCTTGACATGGCCAAATGATAATGGCATGGAAATCAGCCAATATTGATTCACTCGGAGAAGTAAAAGGGACACAATCACTTACATGGAGGACTACACTATTTCATTTTTATACAATCTGGTAAAGGGATAATTACAGAAAAAACCCTGAGGACTGGTCTAATTACAAAAAATATGTTTTAAAATTACCCCCCAAAAAAACTAAGGTTTGATTATATCTTAAATGTAAGGGGATAATTGTAATATTTCTATAAATATCATGGAGATATTGAAATGTTTTTTTGCTTATGAAGAGGGGAAATGTAAGACGAAATCAAACCTTAAGGTTTTCTTTTGCAATTTTAAAAAACATATGGATTTTTTTTGTAATTAGCCCGACCTTGGGTTTATTTTATGTAACTATCCCTTTGGTAAATGAAGGAATAGTAAAGAGGTTGAGAAAGTTAATAGGATAGGGAGTAAACTGTTTTTCAAATCTCACACTCTGCAGGCAATTTAAGTTACTAACTTAAATTTGCTCAATCGAGTTCAATCATAGTACCATGAACTTTGCAATTTCAGTAGCAAAGATTCACTACAAATAGACGATGACAGGAAACTAAATTTCCTATCGGCATGATCTTCAAGGATGACAAGTAGACAGTGATCCTTATTATGTGTCTATTTTCCCTTTCCCGCCAACCCCACTCCCTATCAACATTACCAACACCACCACATGCGTAGAGGTTATTCTTCTATGTTAGAACTCAGAAGTCTGACATCAGCAATAGGATGGGACGCCTAATTTTTTAGGCATTTACCTTTCCGTTGCGTCTTGGATCAGAATAAGGTAGGTTGCGGACAACTATTATTCTCCACAGACCAACTTTCTTCTCACCGTCAAGGGCACTAGAATTCCTCAGAAAAGCTTCTGTTTCTTCATCAACAAACATATGGAAACATACATTCTTTTGCGCATATTCGCTAATATTCTTCGGCTGCCGTATTAAATCAAATGCCCCTGGTCAAAAATGAATTTCCTACATTAATCAACAAAATTACTTAAATTAAAACGAAACACCATGTAAGTGGCAGTACCAAATATTGCTGATGCGACAACGACTCCATGACAAGTTTCCATCTCAAGAAGGTCAGAGTCATTAATGTCAAAACCTGTCCGTTGACCTGGTTTAACTCCTCTGACAAACCTATTACAAGTAAACCAAACATAAGAGAAACAGCCAAACACAGTTGATAACTCATAAGTAATTAATTAAAAAAGCACATACAGAAACCTCTTTTGAGAAAATAAATCAATATAGTCAAAAGTATAAAACCATCGTACCCGCAGTGCACACTCATTGACTCTCTTATATCATAGGAATCACTCCTCTGTCTCAGTGAAGGATAACCACCGAATTCTGAACCTCCAAATTCAGATTTAGTTAAATTTTCTTCATGAATGTATGTCAAATCTTTAAGCACAGGGGAAAAGGAAGGTGCATTTGGCATTAGAGCAACAGCATCTTCCAAAGGCAAGTAGCATACAGGACACGCTGCAATAACAAACAGCAGGAAAATCCACATAAACGAGTCAAAAATATTACATGTCAAGTTCACATTATATATTCCTAGAAAATCCAATACCAATTTTCCAAAAAAGACTGTGAAAAAAACTCACGACGTGGTCCTGTCCTCTTTTTATCAGCTGGTGGGGGCGGTAATGTAAAGTGCTCACATGGATTCCCAGGAGGAAGTTTGTATCCAGTAAAAAAAACGGGAGGTGGAGGTGGAAGAGTAGCATTTGCACTTGCCTTCAAGTCCATAATTTGAGAAGGCGAGGTTTCATTCATATTAACCTTCTCCTCGGATATTGGCCCAGACACAATATTTATACTCGGAATAATGCCCTCTCGAGCATCTTCACCTGCAAACCAGAACCATTTAGTAAACAAGGCTTTCCAATGATAACTGATCAACATATGATCCAAATCTAAGGTAGTGTTTGCAAACACCTGAAAAATGATTGTCAGCTTTTGACTGAAGAAAAATTATATATAGTTTTTAGTGTTTTCAAATGTCAACTTTTGCTTCAGATTCTATATAATTTAACCAGAATCTAAAAGCTGAGGGAAGGGTACTTTAGATTTCTGATTCAGCTTCTCTTTTCATTTTAAAATATGAAAAAGCACTTTTACAACTTATTCACCGAACACTCTCTATTAACTTAATCAACCTTCAGCTTCTACTTGCAAACATTACCAACTTTTGATTGTCAATTGCTTTTCACTTCTACCACAATAAATCACTTCTTGAGTGCAGAAGTTTTTGGCAAACACTCCCTAAATACTCTTCACGTAGAGCAGATTCAAAAGCTCTTAACAATCAGCCTTATCATTCACCAAACTTTGTTAATATTACACTACAGCAAACTCTATAAATTACCAGAGCACACAAAAACATATATAAAAAAATTGAATGTGCTGCATATATTTCAATACCCAATAACATGCTCTTTTTTCAATGCTCATCAATTAAAATAAAACAAGAAAAGGGGAGAAATAGGAAGCCAAACCTTTGCCAACAATTAAAACCCACATGAAAACTGCAAGGGAAACAAGACACAAGAGCAGCATTCCGATCTTCTTTCGAGGAGCGAATTTGAAGATCCAATGGTACAGTTTCTCCTTATCCTTAAGCATCTTTGGAGGCTTTCTAGAAACAGGCGGTGTAGTTTGGATTGGCAACCATAAGGAACCGTTCTGAATTTGCTGTAATGACCCATAACTTCCTGAAGATCGAAGACCCAATGACCCTGTAGTCATTGTTGTCCTCTCAATCCCCAAACTTCACCTCTCATCTCCCCCTTAACCTCATTCACACTTGAATATTCAATCCACCACAACAATGAATAAACCAAATGCAAATCTTAATATTTATCACTTTGTCTCTATGAATCAACTTACACCACAGCACAATCGTGCTAAAGAATATGAAAACAATGAATAGTCTCCTCGAACAAATTAGATTTCTGTAGCCCAGTATAAATAAATAAATAAAAACAAAGCAGCAGTACAGTATTGAGCTGTAGTTCTCTACTCTTTGGAGGAAACCCAGATGAATATTTCCAATCTTTGCAAATTACAGCCAATAAAAACACAGAAACAGCATTTCTGAGTCTGAATTGAACCAGGATTCTAAGATTGAGATTTACAGAGTCCAAGAAGAACACTTGAAGCCAATCAAAATCCCCTACTTTTTTCAAATCCCACCAATCACGAAAGAAAAAACACTATGATTTTAACTCGGAGTCAAGTAATTAATTATAAGGACTGAATAGGAAAAAAAATTAAGGAAATAAAAGAGTACAAATCTATAGACAAATAAAAGAACAGCCCTAAAATCGAGGGCTGAATTGGGGGTGATTGATTTCTAGGGTCTGTTTCTAGATCAAGATTTACGAGTCCCTTTTTTTTTCTGGTGGGATATAAATATATATAGAGATGACGAAGTTCTTTGAATATTTACAAGAGCAATTAACGAAATACTGCAATAAATCAGTGGGAAAATCATTGAGGTTAACATGCGCCATGTGCGCTATATGGTTTCCAGACGGCTGGCCAATCAGAATGTCTTTAGCCCATTGGCTACAATTTCATCAAAATATCAGAATTTTGGATTATTTATTAAGCAGGCCCCATAACATTGTTTATTGACTTTTTTAACTAATTTTTAATTCTAAAAGTATATTACGTGTCGGCTACGAGAATTAGCTCTCACTAATATACTTAATTCACTTAGAATAATAAAATAAACTATTATTATCTACAAACTAATATTTTTTAGTACATATATAATTAATATTGATGTTTGCAGTAATAGAAAGTGAAATTATGAATTCTACAACCAATATAATACATTACATTGTAGATAAGGGAAAATGTTCATTGATTAAGAAGTTTAACATTATTAAAATATTTTTTCTTTAAATTTAGTTAGATTGTTCAATATGATATATTAAAAAGTAGGTTATCTAGCAATGTCAATCGTTATGAGAGTAAGGGTGGCAATTATTGTAATCGGGTCGGGTTCATGTTTGGTTTTGTGATGATTTGGGGTTATACTTAAAATACATCGATAGTTAATGGAAATTTAAATTACTACGTTTTAGACAAATCGGTAACATCGTATGGAGTTCGTGTTCGGGTTTAGATTTATCTCAGTAACTTCGGGTCGGATTCGTCCTCGTCTTCTCAGTATATCACTTCTAATAATAATGATTAACTACATAATCGTTTCTTCCATTTGAGTTTTGACAATGTACCCTCAAGTGAAAAACCAGCTTCAACTACCTCCTCGATTCTATCCTTCTTCAACTTCTCAAAAAATTCGTCAATAAAAAAAATCACAATTTTTTTAACATGATAGTATATTAGTATTTAAAAATTGTGCATTAAACATGTCTTGAAGCGAGTTGAAAAAGTGAATAATATTCTGGTATTTTTAATTTTAATAACTCATTTTTTTATTTTAAAAATTATTCTAGCAAATTTAGTTTGAGATTTTTTTTTATTCTAGCAATTTTTTATTATTTATTTTGTCTTCAAAATTCTTATAAAATAAAGTTGGATGATCTATGACTTGTAAGTAATTATTCGGCACTTTTTCATTTCCTTTCCATAATAAAATTGTGATATTACTCAAAACAAACGATACCTTTTAGATGGGCTCGCCAACCTCATACACACACATACTTGTCCCTAACCAAAAACAAAATATGAATGACTTTCTAAAGTTATTTTCCATCTTTTTTCCAGTAATATTTACGCTAAAATTTTACACATCGCGAGTAAATTATCCATACACCTAATGTAATATCGATGTAGCAATTTTTTTTATAGAGTACAAATTTTGGAAAGAGATGGGTTGATGGGATTCAAAACCAAACATCTAATTTAAGTATAAGAATTTTTAACTACTGAACTATTATTCGATTCTATGTAGCATTTTAAATACGATGTACTTAGTGCCTAGTTATTTTCTTCCACCAACAACCTCATAATACCCACAATCAATGACATTTATTGAAAGCGGTTTTTGGTCATTTTTCTACGGTAATACAGCAAATACCTATTGCAGAATGTTTTTTTAGAATAAGAAAGGCCACCCAAAATCTTTTTGCCTTGTCTGCCATATTGTGGGCTGGCAATAGCAATTCCGGAAATAAAAGGGGTACAGATGAAATAGGGGTGGCAGCCTTAAATTGTAGCAAAAATATTTAAAAATAGCAATTTGATTCAAAATGAGGATATGCGTTTGGCATCAAATAGTAATGAGAATGTACAAATAGATATGCATTTTATTGATTTTATGTTACTCTATCCGTCCCCGTAGGATAGGTAAGGAATTCACACTGATTAAGAAAACACGATAAATGTAATTGAGATTGTGATCTTTTTCCATATTTTTTCTATTTTATCCTTAAATGAGCCCAACTAAATGAAAAAAAATGAAATTTGTGAAAAACAAATTGAACTAAATAGGGGTATTTTTGTCTATTGTAGCATAAATAATACTCTCAATAAGGAAATAATCCTATAAAATTGAAAGATGGCCTATTTTAGTGGAACGAGAGGGAGTATGGTCTTATGTTGTGTGACCTTTACAATTTTTTTATGTTCTTTCTTATTTTCCCCGTATTTTAAAGCATTTACTACCATGATTTGTTCATAAATAAGAACCCAAAATGCCATAGTTTTAATCATAAATTGGATTGTTATTTAAATTACTCATATTACTTGTAACTAAAGTGAGCTTAGTATGTTGATCTGTTCACGATTAGATTAGCTTGGTAAAAACTAAAAACCCTTCGTCCTCAAACCAAAACTATATCAAGAGAAAAGAAAAAAAAAAGATGTGAAAAATCGAAAGACATAGAATGAAAAATAAAACCTGTAACTTTAAATAGATGGATGGATATAAAGGTATATATAGTTATTTGAAAGATAAAATAAATCAATTAATTTGTCCTATAATGATCTATGTGCAGTAGCTTGCATGCTAATATTTCATCTTTTTTTTTTCTTTAATTATTGTCCTATAATTAATTCTTTCATCTTTTTTTTTTCTTACCCCATCTTTCTATGGAGGATGAGGGAAAAAAATTTTCAATGCTTTTAGTAATTACTTCCAATAAAGTTGTTTGTAATAGGTTCTTTTCATCAAATAAATTTGTCACATTTGTGGGATTTTGTTCAGAAGATTCAGATGAGTCATTACCTGACGAGGTGCGACATAAGCGAGATCAAATTCTTTACTACGTGTTTTGTCCAAACTCCCGATCGAAGTTACAATCTATGGATCAATTAGATTTGTTTAGGTTTAAAATTTTTGTTTTAAATTTGTATAGGTCAATTATCTGTAGGGCTTGCAATTATTTTTCATTTGATGTTGTAATCAATTGTAAACTAGAACAACACTCATGTGTTACATGAGATTTGTCAGAAAAATATTTTGTGCCATAAATTTGTTTTTGATAGTTATAGAAAATTCAAAATACTAATTAGAAAATTTAGAAAAGTATAATACAAATTGTTCACTTTTAAATTATGAAAAACTTATTTGTAAACTTATGTTAAATAAATGAAATTCATTTTGATTCTTAAAAAAGAAAAAAAATGATTTGGTTGGGTGTACCAGGCCCCCAACTCATCTTAAACCCATTTACTCCACACTTAAACTCGGCCCAACACCGGCCCATATCTGCCTCGGACTCCAACATATATATGGACACATCCACAAGCCCAATAAAGTTGCTAATCAAACTCAGAAACACTTGTAATCACAGGAAAACAATTGTGAGTCGTATAGCTAGCGGCTAAAATTGAAATAAAATTACTCAAAGACTTGCTAAATTATAACTTATAAGTTTGTAATCGACAAAAAACAAAAATAAACACATATTAATAGCATTGGGCACGTTCTTTCAAATAAAATAAATTAAGAAATAAAATAATGAAAAAGAATTATCACCAGCCAGCAGCCCAGCCTAGATATTTCATTGGAGGGACCAGCTAGGTGCCGCCACCTTGGTCCAGCTTGCGTTTGCTGAAAGACTCTGGTTGTCTTGTATTCATATGGAGAAAATATTATTTATTATTATTAAATTATTTGCTGCCTAGCTGGAATGTTTCTCTTCTTTGACCTTTTATTATTAAAAAATGGACTTGTCTTTTTTCTATGTGGAAAGTCCAAAATGCCCTTTCATAAATATCTCAGAGATTGTCGAATTTCACATGCAAGTTTGCCGACGACATGTTTTCAGTGTTTGCCTGGTTATCTAATTTGACTTTGTTGGAAAACTTTACAAAATCCAAATAATTGTTTATCATCTAACATACCCGTTTAATTTTTTTTCTTAAAATAAAAATCTTTTGTTTCATTATAAATGTATTATATAAATAGTAGGTGCTACTAATGAAATTCTACATTTAAATCGTAAAATCATATTTATCTCATTCAGATAAAATATAATCAGTCGATACCATCATGTATTTTATCGGATGTTTTAATACATTAGATAAGTGATATCTCTCTAATACGCGTGGAATGCAAAATGTAATAGAAGCGGTCACTTTTGGGGTTCGAATTTGTGTGGTAACAGTTTTTTGCTGAAATATTGCAAGTGGTTTAAATCAGTGATTACCTTTGAGCCTTGGAGGTCCGAGTAATTGGGTTAGATATTTCCGGGTTCTGAAAAAAGAAACACACGTAAAGCTAGTCGGGTGGAGGTCCCGATTAAGACACTCCTATGCCTAAGTCATGTCAGTAAAATGTGGTAAGGAAGTATTAATTTAAAAGTAAACAGTAAAAGTAATAAAGTGAATAATTACTGTTCTATTATTGTAACAAGGTATTTATAAGCATTTTCTGGCACATGTGTGAAACTTAGCTGTGCCAAGTATCATTATCTGGGTGAGGGAGTTCTACTTGACTATCAATAGAATCAATGGCTCCCCTGCTGGGTCAAATCCTATTCGTCAAGCGGGTCGATTTTCAGGTTTTTTGGTTAGAATAAATGACACCACAGGGTCTTAATCAGAAGGGGCCTCACTGCCTATATCAATAAGGGTTGTTGTTGGGTTCATGTCTGGTTGGACATCTCCTCGCAAGACATCCACTCGCGCATATCTTTCGATTTATAGGAAGTTTCAAAGGGCAAAAACGTAAATCGAGTCCATTAGTCTAACTTTGACCACATTTTCATATAACCATCAGGCTAATAGTATCTAGTATGGCTTTTCTTCCCCATCCGGAATTCACTATTTTTTTTTTCTCTCTGTCTCTGTATTTTTATATGTAATCTCCATTATTGCCACTTCTTTTCCTTCAGCACAAAACTGCAAATGAAGAAACATCAAAACCAGCTTCTACTATGCATCCTAGCCACAATTTTCACCACCCAAATCACCTCCGCCGTCGATTTTCTCTTCAACGGCTTCGACACCTCCGACGTGTCGCTCTACGGCAACGCCACCATAGAATCCCGCATTCTCACACTCACGAGAGACTCTTCTTTCTCAATCGGCCGTTCTCTTTCTCCCTCAAGAATCCCCACAAAACAGCCCAACACATCAATCGTACTCCCCTTTTCAACTTCTTTCATTTTCGCCATGGCGCCTTACGAGGGCTTCCTCCCCGGACACGGCCTAGTGTTTTTGTTCGTGCCGCACAACGGAATCGAAGGTTCCAGCTCAGCTCAAAATTTGGGGCTATTAAATTACACTAACAATGGAAACCCCAATAATCACATACTCGGAGTTGAATTCGATGTTTTCAGGAACCAGGAGTTTAATGATATCAATGATAATCATGTGGGCGTTGATGTAAACTCGCTCATCTCTGTAACCGCTTGCGAAGCGGGCTATTGGCCCGACGATGAGTCGTCGTTCGAGAATTTGGTGCTTAATAATGGGAGAAATTACCAAGTTTGGATTGATTATGCCGATGGTATTGTTAATGTTACTATGGCGCGTGTTGGGATGAGACGGCCTACACGGCCTTTGCTGAGTGTTGCTCTTAATCTTTCCCAGGTTTTTCAGGATGAAATGTATGTGGGATTTACTGCGTCTACCGGAGATATGATTCAAAGTCACAAGATTTTAGGTTGGAGTTTTAGCAACACAAATTTTTCGCTAAGTGAGGGGTTGATTACAGAGGGTTTGCCATCGTTTGAGCTTCCTGAAACTCCAATTCATAGAACCAAAGGTTTTATTGCAGGTGTTACTGCTGGTATTTTACTTTTTGCTATTCTCTGTTCTATTGCGTCTTACCTGTTTGTGAAAAGGCGTAGGAGAATATTAAAGGAGATAGACGAAATGGAAGACTGGGAATTAGAGTATTGGCCTCATAGAATAACTTATCAAGAAATTGACTCAGCAACCAAGAGGTTTGCTGAGGAAAACGTAATTGGGATTGGTGGGAATGGTAAAGTCTATAAAGGGGTCTTGCCCGGAGGATCAGAGGTTGCGGTGAAACGCATTTCGCACGAAAACGGAGAAGGGATAAGAGCATTCTTGGCTGAAATATCAAGCCTTGGGAGAGTAAAGCACAGAAATTTGGTGGGATTGAGAGGATGGTGCAAGAAAGATAAAGGCAGCCTAATTTTGGTGTATGATTACATGGAAAATGGAAGTCTTGACGAAAGGGTGTTTGATTGTGATGACAACAAAATTCTCAGTTATGAAGACAGAATAAGAATTCTCAAGCAAGTTGCTTTAGGAATCCTATATTTGCACGACGAATGGGAATCCAAGGTGTTGCATAGGGACATTAAGGCCAGCAATGTGTTACTCGACAAAGATATGAACGCGAGGCTAGGCGATTTCGGGTTGGCTAGAATGCACGATCACGATAAGGAAGCAGGGACCACACGCGTGGTGGGGACCGTTGGGTACTTAGCACCGGAGATTGTGAAGAGCGGACGTGCATCAACACAAACCGATGTTTTTAGTTATGGTGTACTAATTTTGGAGGTGATATGTGGTCGAAGACCAATTGAGGAAGGCAAACCACCATTGGTGAATTGGGTATGGCAAGTTTTGAGGAGAGATGAATTGGTAACCGCGGTTGATCCCCGGTTAAGGGCTAGATGGGAGATGAACGGAGAAGAAGTGGAAAGAGTGATTCATTTAGGTTTGTTGTGCGCGCATCCTGATCCGAAAGCTAGGCCGACTATGAGACAAGTGGTGAAATTGTTTGAAGGGAAGAATGAAAATGTTTCAGGAGAGGAGATGGATATTTATCTTCTAGAGAGGATGAGAAATAGTGAGATTTTGTCGATGAATCATCGGGGTTTTAGCACTGGTTCTGGTTCACATCCGACGTTTTCTGAGATTAGAAAGGGAGTGTTTTCTTCTGTGACACACTCTTGGAGTAATACTGTTGTAGAGGGTAGGTGAATTGAGCAAACAAATTGTAGTGATTGATAGTTTTAGTTTATGGATGTAGTAGTGTACAAACTTAGTATCCACATTGCAATTATGAGGAATCACAATGTATTATATCATTTATTGATTATGAAGCATGTTTGTATGTTTCTGTTTCTTTAAACTTCAAAATATCATTTTTGATTATAAGGTTATGTACACGGTCAGAGACTCAGAGTGGGTAGTTATAGTAAGCAAATGAGTGTGTTTCAACAAGCACCAGTGGTCTAGTGGTAGAATAGTACCCTGCCACGGTACAGACCCGGGTTCGATTCCCGGCTGGTGCAATTTGTTTCTGCTTGCGTGAAAAAAACTTTTTTATTCAGTTCATAATTCATAATAGTCATGGGCTTCTTCAAACTTCCAAGGCCTATTTGTAGCCCATATATTGCTTTGACAGCCCCAAAGCCCACTTAACAAGAACTATCTTTTATATGTGGTACGTGTATAAGAAAAAAAATTGATGCAATAAATATTTAACCACTGAAGAAATATTACATCATGTTTTGCATGCCTAATTTGAAGTTTCAATTTAGAAAAGTATTTTTGAACAAATCCATTCCAAGAGGGGTACGTGTACGTCCACAAAAGTGGAAGAAGTTGTAGGAGAAAATTCAAAATTGTAATCGTTCAAATGGGAAATCCTTTATTAATGGTTGGGTTTTTCAGCCGGATTAAATGTTGGGCCATTACAAATCAATAATTTGTCTTCGGTTCATAATGAAGCAGTGGTTCTTTCAAAAACTACTTCTCCTCGCCGACCACCTTCCAAGACGACGTCCTTCACAAAACCACACAGAGGGGGGGGCTCCGGGGTCACTTCCTCTCCGATCTTAAGTCGAGTGTCTTGGAAAGAAAGTAAAGAAAGGCTAGAGAGAAAAAACAATGTAACATAAAATGAGAGATTAGGTTAGAATGAGCCTGGGGGCTTGGGCCTTTATACCTTAGCTAGGATTAGGGTTTTAGTAAAATTCGGGATTCCGTTACGATTTGGTGTCGGGGTCATCATTAGTTTAGGATCGGATCTCTTAAAAACCTTAATTTTACGCCCGTAAGACCATAGCTCCGACTGTTTGAGACACGCGTCGGCCATTGTATTGTCGCGAAGCCCCCTTTACGTTCAAGGCATCCTCGATGCCTCATGCATCTCTCGAGCCGAGCTAACCTCTTCCCAGAAGTCATGTTGAGACTTCGATGGGTCAACAACAGATCGGCCCTCTTGTGCAAGATCGATAAGTCGGCTAACACAAATGGTGACCTCGCAACAAGTTACTCATACAACCACTTGTACTTCGGACGCCGGCAGGTCGGCCCATATGATAAGTCTTCCACCTATTTATGAGCTCGATGGAGTCGGCCCAATCTTATAAGCCCTGGATCAACCTCAATGCTTTGCTGGCCTCCACAGATCGGCTCAATATCTAATGCTCAACATATCGACCCAATATTATGGGCCTTTAGGCCGCCAACGATGCCATAGACTGTCGGTCCCGCCTGCATCGTATTTTGCCCTTATCAAACAGTTCTCCTTTCTATTTTAGAAAACTAAAATTTACTATATTGCAATTATAAAAGTCAATCTGGTAGTGATCAGTGATCACCCACTCCTCCATTCTCTAGAAATGAATAATTAATAAACCAAATATATTCCGACCAATTTATCAAAAAAGTATTTTAATTTTTAATGCAATAAATTTGTGCTTCAAAAAATATCACATTCAATTTAATATTCTCCTTAGTCTTTTGTTGGATATAGTTTAAAAAGTTATTAGTATCTAACAATTTAGTTCTTATTTTTTTTAAATATCAGCTTTGCTTTTGATATAGCACCAACTCCTCTGATATAGAAAGAACATAATTTGAAAAACACAGCACACGATCAAGGTACGATATTAATAGACTTCACACTATGTAGCAATCCGAGTCGTTATGAGTGTTTACAATTCGATTAACCAATCAAATTAAAATTGGAATTTTCAGGTTTTTTTTTTTTGGCACTTGGTTAATCAAGTTGAACCAAAAACCGGATTTTAACTCATTCAAATTAAAAGTTAAAATTTTATTATTACCACTTGCACTGAGTTTTCATGGATTTAATTACCCTTGCCCATTGGCCATTGCCCTCTCCACCGCACTTAGTTAAAATTTAAGTAGCCAACTAGCCAATAAGTCCACTACCAATTTTTTATTAAATAGTATGGGTTCCGATCTTCAAATGGCCCACAACAATGAGACCAGAGCCATACTTGGACCGGCCTTCTTGTTGTCCAACCACAGCCTCCGTTATTTCGCCGGCGGCCCGCTCCATTTCGTTGCACCGGACTGAGATGCGATTTCATTATCCCGATAAGCCCGACCGATCCAACAAAAGTACACTATCTTTCTAAGCATTAACTACCTGGGCCCAAAAATAGCGGTCGGAAGGAATTTTGGTCTAACTCGACCCAATTTTTCTCCTTAGCTCAACGGGCCAATATCAGCTCAGTCTGACACGACGCATTTACTTCCTCTACCCAGAAATGAATTGTAGACATAACAAAATTGGCCTAGCCAGCCTGCATATAAGACTGGGTTGGACTTTGTTTTTAGAGTCTCGAAAAGGACCAAGCCTACTTTGGCCCGAAGCTTAGCATACCTTAACACTGCAATTACACGTGTTAGGCTAAGTAACACCACATGAAATACAACCTGATGAAATTTCGGCCTAACCCGACCTAACTTTAACTTGACCCGCTCCTTGCCGGTAGGTAAGCTAGCAAAATGCAACCATCGTGGGTTGGCCCCACTAACCCAGATATTTGAGCTTGACCATGATTATATTGAATCAACCAAAAAAAATTTTGAACCGGTCAATTTTCGAAACAAATTGACCCGGTTTTCGGGTTGTTTGTTTTAATTAACCGAAACCTTAATTTTAAGGTTAGGTTGACGCTTCAGCATTTATTTCCAAGCAGAAAAATCGAATTTTTTAAACCCATTTTTTTTTCTTTTTTTTCAACAATTTCAAATTGAAATTTGAAATTCAAATTCAAGGGGTCACTTTTGTGACTTTTTAAAAAATTTTAGAATAAATAGAAAAGGAAAGGAAATCCAAAACCCTTTATTTTTTATTTATTTATTTTTTTGAAGATTCAAAATTTGAAAAAATTAACTTTCCGATCATTTGATTCTCTTGATGATCAACTAACTCAAAGATCATTTGACCGTTGAAAACTCCTTGTTTATCTCTAAATCTCTTTAACTGTCCACTATTGACTTAAAACCGAAAACGGGACCCCGTTTTTTTTTTATTTTTTTTGAATTTCATATTTTTTCACTATAAATACCCACTTCCAATTCATCCATTTTTCCTCACACCAAATTTCTAATCTCTCAATTCTCTACATTCTCTATATTCAAAAGCATGTTAAAGTTTAAATTCCAAGTTCATTTAATTTTTAGTAGTTTCATACTTTTAATTTCATTAGCTATTTTAAAAAATGTCGTGGTTTCGTGGAGGATCTTCCCATCAATCTAAGGGCAAAGGTTTGGCGTCCTTTTTATGAACAACCACCACCACCACCACCACGTTTGATGAAGCTTTCATTTGAACGAAGATGAAATCGAAGCTTTTTGCTAGTTTGCAACAAGAAGGTGAGGCTCAACCGGAATCGCAATCGCCAACTCAAACTCAAAGTCGCGAACTCCGCCACTTAGATCCGATATTTTTCGGTTCATTTTAAAAAATCCGGATCCTACAACCGGTTTCAAAGTTACTTGCAATTATTTAATTCCTGAAGTTTAGAGGAGGGGCGGTTATGGGGCGTTCACGAACCACCTCAACAAAAACATCCTTGATAAAGTTGGGCTAGATCGTAACTCAAACACAACTTTATTGATTTTCAAAAGTTCTTACAACTTATGGAGTCTTACAAAATCTTCTTTAAATATTAAATATACCGATATAAATCTTTAAAAAAAATTTATTTGTTAGTGGTATGTCACTCCCTTTTAACTTACAAAATAAAAAAAAAATAAAAAATTTGAAAGGTATAAAAGAAATGAGTCTTTTAACCTCGCCGCTTAATAAAATTTCACGTTTACATTGACTCGCGATATTAAAAACACGTTTGTGAATTTAAGTTTCAATTAATTAACTCATTTGCTAATTTACAAACAAAAGTTTCAATTTGTTCGGATGTGTGGAGTGATCATTGGCAAAGAAGTTTTTATATGGGAATTACTTGTCATTGGGTTGATGATTCATGGACTTTGCAAAAACGTTTAATTGCATATAGAGATTTTAATGTTGAACATACCGCTATTAATATTTCTCATAAAATTCATACTATTTTACAAGAATATGGCTTAGTTACAAAAAAAATTTTCAATTTCATTTGATAATGCTAGTCTTTCTACTTAGTTTACCATCACTTATTAATATTTGTGAACCTTCTATTGGTGGCAAATTTTTTCATGTTCGTTGTATATGTCATATATTAATTTATGTGTTCAAGATGGTTTAGCTACTTTAAAAGAAGAAATTGCACCTATTAGAGATCTTGCTTTTATATTTAAAAAATTTTCTTTGAATTTTTTTGAAAAAATGGGCGAGATATTGTAAAGAAAATAATTTATACCCAAGAAAATTCTCGGCCGATGTGCCAACTCGTTGGAATTCTACATATAAAATGATAAATGATAGTTATGCATATAGAGAAGCTTTATGTTCATTTTTTTTGCCGATCAACAATGTGGCATAGTTTTATTTCCCAATCAATGGGATGCATGCTCTAATTTATGTCAACTTTTAAAGGTTTTTAAAGATGCTTTAGAATTATCCTGTTTATTATCGTACATCAATTTTAGTTGTAGATCGTTGTGTTAAAATTGCACTAGATCTCTCAAACCATCTAATCTTACTATAGGACCAACTATTGCCCAAATGAGATTAAAATGGTTAAAATATTTCACTTATATTCCTAATGTATTTTTAGTTGCAAAAATATTAGATCCTGAAAGTAAGATTAGATGGTTTAGAAAAATTGTTAGGAATATATTATGATGCTTTGTTTCTATTAAAGAACAATGACACTCCCATTCCATGTTGTAGTAGAGAATCTTTAAACAATGTTTATATGATATTTTAAAGAATATTCAATAAAATTTGGTGATAGTTTTAGAGGCTCATCTAGTTCTACTATTTCTACACCGATGTTGAACATACTTATATTGATTATATGTACGTTTAATGAGGCGTCGGTATTTGCACCATTAGATAATTTTTATGACGCGAGGATACCAAAACGTTCGAGAGGAAGCGCGACCCATTTTTTGAACTTGATACATATTTAACATCTCCTTTTGATTATAAAAGTTGAATTTGTAGTAGGGAATTCAAAGTTCGATTTGTTAAAGTGGTGGTCAAAGAGGTCTTCATCTTTTCCTTAAATTAACTTTAATTGCGAGGAAATATTAAAAAATTTCGCCAACCGTCTCCGTAAGAGCAAGCATTCGATGAGAGAGGTTATATTCGGATCCTGACGATCTAGATTATCAAATGAAAGTCTGAAAAAAAGTATTGCTCCACGATTGGACAAACGCAAACACGTGAGCAACAAGTCGATTTTGATGATTCCGAAAATATTAATAATCTTGATGGATTCAACATTAAAATCACAAAATAATTGAAGAATCATGTTGCCACTTGCCACCTTCCCTAAGGTAAGTAAAAGGTAAAAAACTACGTAGGGTTTTGATTCTACATGAGGATACGTAAATTGCAATTTTATTTCAATATTCAAAGTTAAATTTCAAATTTTTAACTTAGAATATTAAAATAAAACTTCAAAACCCATTTCTTTTTTCTTTTTTTCCTTTCTTTGTGGTTTGTACTTTGTAATTTAAATTTTATACGAAATTGTATTAACTTGTAATTTTATTTTTAAATTGTACTTTGGAAATGTAATATATTAGAATTTTTCATTTTGTAAATTGTAAGTTGTAATTTTACTTTTAAATCAATAAAATTATTTTTTTGTGTTACTCAATTTTATTTCCTTCATCAATTGTGTTAATTTATCAATGGTGTTAATTTATTAATATTAAAAACTTAAAAATTCAAAAATTCACAAAAAAAAAAAAAAAAAACCCAAACCGAGGATCCGGAATTTTTTAAAATGAACGGAATTCGGATCGAAGTGGCAAAACAGCGCGATTTGGGGCCGGTTGGGTTCGATTCCCTTCCTGCGGCGAATCACCTTCGGTTGGAATCAAATTGGGCATGTCTATTTGGGCATGGATCGGACCATACTTTTATAGGGCCCAAAAAATTTGGGCTTATTTGGCCCGATCCGATTGGCCAATAGGTTAGGTTGTCCTGACCTTTAGCCCGACTCAATAGTTTTTGCATATAAACAAATACATATATGAGTTGGGCTAAGTATTTACGAGGCCCGAGAAAAACCAACCTGGGCCAAAAAATTTCGAAGCCCAATTGACTAGGCCCGGCTCATTGCCAGTTCTAGCGAGAGGTAAAAAAATTGAGGGTAAATTTGTTTAGGGCTTTTTATAAAAGTTAATAATTAGAAGAATAGAAAAAGGAAAGAAAATCCACATGATACACAAAAAAAATCCACATGATACCCTCCGTTTTGCTTTTTTACTTTTATGTCCCGCACCTACAATACAATTCTTTCCGATAGCGACTTTTGTATTCTCTCTTTGTTACGACTAATAACGATCTTCTCTCCGCCTTGTTCCTCTTTATCTCTCTCTGTCCACTATTGACTTTCCGAAAACTGGACCCCACCTCACACCATACCACATCACGCTCCACCTTAACCGGGTCCACCAAGGAATCACTCCACCCCCTCTCCGTATAATCTACGTATACATACATATACAGACAAAAGCATATTAAAGAAAAGAAAAGAGTCCCGATTCATGTTGATATTGGATTTGTGTTAGCAGTCATTTTATTCTACATGGATTTCGAGTTTTCTATCTATAATAAAACACTCGTGGTTTCGGAAATAGGGTTTCTTTTTCTGCAAAGAATCTTTTCCTTTTTATGAATTTTGAAGAATAAGGGGAAGCATATCAGCTATCGCGAGAGATATATACCCTTTTGGTAAGTCAAGATCGTATTTTAATTTATGTTTATTTAGGGGCGGAATATAAAATTTTCTGTTGAAGCAATTATTAGTGTTGTTTGGTGGGAAATGGGGTATAATAATGATGGGTATTTCTTTATTTTCAAGCCAATTGAGTGCACTTTTGTTTTTTTATAATATTTGTAATATTTAATTGGTTTTTGCGGTGTTAACGTGTTGATTTCCCTTTTCTCTGGGGCCTGTGTACGGGATTTTCAGGCTTTGAAGGAAGGTGGAGTTTGACTTTGAAGCTGAAAGGGTTTCGTTTCTGTCGATGAGGTATGAAATCGTGTTTTTGGTAGGCCTTGCTTGTGGATTCAAAGATTATTGTTGCGATTATTCTGATAGTAGATTGCGATTTCAAACTTATTTCTGAAATTTTTTCCCTGATTTTGATTGTGGCGCTTTTAGGTCTATTTCATAATCTGCCGTTGATTGGTTCAAGGGTTCTTGTAAAGTTTGATGGAGGTGGGGTTTTATTCTTGTCTCCTCGTAGTTTCATGGGATTGGAAATCTTTCCGAGATGAGCCATTTTGATTTATATATAGGGATTTTGGAGTAAAATCTTGGAAAATTAGTCACAAAGGAAATACAGGGTTTTTTTAAACTTTCAATAATGGAGGAAGAGGCTACTTCTTGGATAAGAAGAACTAAATTCTCTCATACTGTTTGTCACCGTTTTGATCCTTCAAGATTGAACACTGTTCCTTTTAGTGTTCTCCCCAATAAAACTTCAAATGTCCACTCTAGACAAGAACCAACTTCTGCAAACGTTGTCCGAATTCAGAAAAACCCTTCTAACAACAAGCAGAGGGCTGTATCACCAAACCCGGTAATAAAGCTTTCGGATACTTTTAAAGAAGCCCGATCGAACCAGAAGAGGTTCTCAACACCGAATCCACAAAGAAAATTGTCCGGGTCGAAATCCCCGAGGAGTACGAGTCCCCTTAAGTTCTTCTCCTCAATGAAATTTCACGATAAGTCTAAGAGTCGTAAGGAATCGAGTTGGAGTAAGTATTTTGATCATGGTGGGGGGAGGGTCACCTCTGTGGAATTCGCCGATGAGCATATGGTTGATCTTTCGAAGTTATACTTAGGGAAGAATTTTGCGTATGGGGCACACAGTAAGCTTTACCTTGGGATATATAAGGATGAACCGGTTGCGGTGAAAATGATTAATGTGCCTGATGGGGACGAAAATGGAGCCCTCGGTGCTCGTTTGGAGCAGCAGTTTATCAGAGAGGTTAATCTTTTGTCTCGTCTCCATCATCAAAACGTAATAAAGGTAATGGTGTTTTTTGTGATCTCTTCCTCTGTTCTTGAACAAGTAGTCAGCCTGTTTGTTTTTCCTTTTGATGTTTTTAATTTTTTGGTGAATATTCTGCATATTATGTGAAACTTCTTCACACTTAGAGAATAGAGATCTTATATTTTAAAATTGGCCTGCCATATCTTTAAAAAAAGGGTAAGAAGTATGCGATTTTTTGCACTTTGTTCGCTAAACCTTTTTTTTTAACACTTTACCCGATGAACTTAGGGTGCATTTGGATGGAGGGATTTGGGAGGGGATTTGGGAGGAGGGATTTGAAATCCTTAGCTAAATCCACACCCTTGTTTGGCATATAAATCCAAATCAATGGATTTCAAATCCCTTTTTAACTTTTAGTTTATTTTCAAAGGATTTCAAATCCCTCCCAAAACCTAGTCATTTGAAATCCATTCTTTTTTTCCCTCTTTACGCTCACTTGCATATTCACACACTTACACGCACTGCACATATTTACACACACTGCACACATTTACACACACCACACATACTACACACATATTGCACACATCTACACACACTGCACACATACTACACACATTGCACACACACAAAATAATAAATTTATATCTTTTATTTTTATTTATTAAATATCAATTAAGAAAATAAATAGAACTTCTAATTTATTTTTTTTATCAAAACTTACGATAGATTTGAAATCCTTACACAAATCCACATCATCCAAACAAGATGTGGATTTCAAATCCAATGACTTTGAAATCCGTTCATTTGAAATCCCTTGGAATTTCAAATTCCTCCATCGAAATGGGCCCTTAGTGTTTTCCTTACACCATACCCCCCGTGGAGGTGGTAAAGTGTACAAAAAATGTTAAGTTCAAGGGGCAAAACTTAACCAAAAAAGTTAAGAGGGCAAAGTGCAAAAATCCGCGTAGTTTGGGGGGTTTAGTGTAATTAACCCTCAAAAAAATGTAATAAAGGTATTGCTGTCTTATTGACATCTCCTCTGTGCATAGTTTCCTTACATTATAATGTCTTGTGTTTCAAAATGGTACTACTGCATCCCTGATTCGTTTAAAATTATATTGAAATGTAGCTTGTGGCGGCATACCGAAAACCAGATGTTTTTTGCATCATGACGGAGTATTTGGCAGCGGGATCTTTGAGAGCGTACTTGCACAGGCTTAAGAAGGAATCTCTTCCTATGCCAAAGTTAATCTCGATGGCTTTGGACATTGCTAAAGGAATGGAATACATTCACTCGCAGGGAGTTATTCATAGGGACCTCAAACCCGAAAATATTCTCATCACTGACGATTTCCACCTGAAAGTTGCTGATTTTGGTATAGCTTGTGATGAGGCATACTGTGATCTTCTGGCAGATGACCCTGGTACTTACCGTTGGATGGCCCCGGAGATGATAAAACGTAAGCACTATGGGCGTAAGGTCGATATATATGGTTTTGGGCTCATTTTATGGGAATTTGTGGCTGGAACTATACCTTATGAAGATATGACACCAATACAAGCTGCTTTTGCTGTGGTGAACAAGGTAAATATTGTCATTTGATAGTTTGCATGATTTCTTGTATTGCATTTTAGCATTATATGACACTGTTTGCAACATTTATGCGGCTTTGTTGTTATTTATATGAAATTGGATAGCACTGCCTAGAGATTTGCAATAGTGATGGAAATGAATCAACTTTAACAATTATTATGTATTTTGTTTTGTTCTGTTTTTTATTTTTGTGATTTTCAAATTCGGGCATCTTAGTATTTCGGAGTGGGGTGGGGACAATGGTGAATGGACCACCTATTCTTGAAGACAATTACAAGAATTTTTCCTCAAGATTTTGGGGGCAAATGTATTTATTCCCTTAGCTTATACACACAATAGACTTATAGTAACTAAATTAAGGAAGAAAACAAAAAGATTTGGAAACTTTCGGGCCGGTGGGGGGCGGTGCCCCACGTGCCCCCTTATAGATCCGCCATTGGGCGGTGGTGAATTGGTCATAGTGCCTCACAATTTTGGAGTCACTAACAACATACCAAGACAAGTATAAATTAATTAATTTTTCGATTGTTTGATGTTCTGGCATCTAAAAGATCATTGCACAGATGCCTGTAATTACCAATAGTTGAAATATATTGGAATAAAACTAAGCTATAAGTGCTTATGGACTTGCAGTTTATGATACGAACTAATTCATAGAGCACTATAGTAATGAAAGTTCTAACTGGATGTAAAAGGATTCATGATACACAATCTTGATCTGTTTTTGCTTTTTGATTCATTTTTTCTCACCAACTTCAATTGTGGGATATCTTTTCTTTTTTCATAACATTTACTAAAGTAATATTATCTGCGATTTTTCAGAACTTGAGGCCTGTTGTACCCGGAGACTGCCCACCGGCCATGAAAGCCTTAATCGAACAATGTTGGTCTTTGCAACCAGACAAGAGGCCCGAGTTCTGGCAGATTGTGAAGGTTCTAGAAGAGTTTGAGTCTTCATTGGCTCTTGACGGAACCCTGAATTCAGTACAAAACGCAATTTTTCAAGAACATAAAAAGGGGGGACTGCTTCATTGGATTCACAAACTCGGTCCGAATCATCAGAATACTTCATCCATGCCTAAACCTAAATTTACCTGATATTCACTTGGGTGATCTAGCTTTTGTAGTTTAACTAGATCCTATTGTAATTAAAAAAATTTATACAAGGGTTGCTTTCTTTTATTTCTTTTCTCTCTTTTTTTAGGATGTACCCGGATTTTAATTATTAGATCGTAGTATATGCCTTTGTATACACCAGATGCAATCATTATGTTTTGAATATGGTCGCATCAATTACTCTTTTTCTGATTTACTATTTTATGACTAACATATATTTAAAATGAGTAAATTACTCGATTCTCTTTTCTGTTATTTTCAGATTTACTGCAGGTACGTACACTAAAAAGGTCGTTTCCTGATCCAATCCTGTAAGTCCATCCCTTCTTTTCTGCCTTTTTATTTATTGGAGCTTTGTGTATGAGTCGAACCATAGAGTATGTTTAGGTATGGTTCTATGCTAGTAGAAATTGAAGGTGGCAGCATGACATTGCAATTACTGCACATTTATTAACTTGATGGATAATTACAAAAACTACCCCGAGGTTTGAGCTAATAATAGAAAAACCTAGAGATTTTTGTAAATTACAATAATCCCCTTGAGGTTTGATCATGTATTATACTTTGCTCCCTTGATAAACAAAAGCAATTCAAATACCTTCTTTACATTTGTAAAATATTATAGTTACCCTCTTACATTTAAGACAAATTCAAGCATCAGGGGTATTTTTGTAGTTTTGAAACTTTTCTGGGGGGTTTTCGTATTTACCCCAAACTTCAGGGGTAGTTCTGTAATTATACATTTTTTTCGTAATTACCCCAAACCTTAGGGTTAGTTTTTTAATCATCCCTTAACTTAATTAGCCAGTTCAGATCATCTGCTACAAATTATGTTTCATCTCGTACTCGTAACCAGTACCCGGGGACCAAATTTCCTAGTCTACTTAACTGGATGAAGAACACGTTATGAGCCGTTGATTGTTTTAATGTATCCACACTTGTCATTCATTCGGATGATGGAACAAGAAATGTGAATCCTAGTACACGTCAAGTGTACATTGATGACGTCAGTTTACAATCGACGTACTTGGAATACGAGAAGAAACATAATTTGGAATATATGATTCGTTGTGTTTAATTTGCATGGTTGTTGCATAAACTTGGAGAGACGTTGTCCCTTTTGGCAAAGCATGGTCATGTTACTCTTCAGAAAAAGGCATGGCTAAAATATCTTTTGCCTTTATTGCCTTATCAGATATTTGAACTGCATTTACATGACCAGCCATGCTAGGCTTAGTGGAAGCCCCTACCCAAGAAGTATTCAATGCATGTATCTTAATTTTCATTTATTCTAGCTTTATTGTTTTTACTAATTCAAGTGGTATACAAGAAAAATTGTCTGCTAGTTAAATGAATCTAGACCGATACAGTTAAAGTTAATTGCAAATTGAACACGGAAAAAACCGGTAATTCTGTGTGCTGGTTTATTCTAAATAGAGTTCCGTTTTGTTTCATTATTCCACATTTATTATTACGCAAAAATTTATGTGAGACCGTGTAAAGGTAATACTTTTAGTGTAAAAAGTGATACTTGTCTAAATATACTAATTTCAGTATATTCTGAGAAATGTCACTTTTGATAATAAAAGTATCACCGTATCACGATCTCACGCTGTCTCACAAGAGACCTGCTGTTATTATTATTGGTCGGTTTGAAAGTTCATCGCAAGGTTACTAATTTTAGGTAGGTTGATTTTGATGCATGATATCTGTGAATATATCTCATGTGGCCTCAATTTGTATATATATATATATATATATATATATATATATATAAGTCAAATTTTCATCCAAGGGGTATTGTTAGAACATTGGATATAAAATCAATTTTACTACTGTTGGGGGGTTTGATTTCTCATGTTTTATAGTGAAAATCAGATATATATGCACACACATTTAGGATTATGTTGTTTTTCCTCTTTGGGCAATTATACTTTGATAAATCACATGATATTGCTGGAATCACATAAAGATGTTGAAAATGAGTTAGATACATGTGATGTTAAAAGCAAGAGCAATTCTTGAATTTAAAAGGTGTCTGGCTAAGCTTGGAAAACAAATAAATTTGATGTTGGAAACTTTATAAAATATTCAGGAATTTATGGTAAGAATTTTAGGAATATTCCTTTTTATTTTCTAAAAATAGGAGATTTTTTGTTTCATTTTTTTAGAAAACTTATTTAGTGTTAGCTATATTGATTATATATGAAGTTTTTGTAAGTCCAAGCGGCTACGATAATCTGAGGGGGTGAATAGATTATCTCCATCTTTTCGTTTTTTTCCTCTTTTTCAAACCGAATGCTCAAACACAATAATACGGTGCGGAATGTAAACAACACACGTCGATTTAAAGAGGTTCAACCCACCTGGGCCTAATCCTCTACCACCCCAAAGATATCCGGGATGGATTTCGAAAAAAAAAGAATTTTATTAATTACCAAAATTAATACAAATTCAACTTACAACACCTCAAGAAAGACCACACTCTTCTTCAACACCACCTTTAGAGATTACCACAATCTCCTTTGAAGATTACCACAATCTTCCTTCAACGCACACCTTGTGAAGATTACCACAATCTTCACCCTCAAGAGCACCACACTCTTCAACACCTCAACAAGAAGATTACCACAATCTTCTCACACCTAACACCTAGTTCACCCAAGTGTGTTCTTACTACAAAGAACACTCACAAGGATATCTTGTGTTTGAATGACGACCACAAATTCAAGATTACAACTCGATAATTGATAATACAATAGAGTGCAAGTGTAATCAAGAATAGCCTAGACCTCAAAGATGTGAAAGTGATAAGCTAGGCAATATTACAACAAGAATAATGACTATGAAAGACCACTGTGTTTGCTTGAAGTGTATCTTGTTGTGTTGTATCTCAATTGTTATGTTTGTTGCTCCAAAACTTCCTCTATTTATAGGAGATGATTGATCAAGCATAGACTCTCTCTTGGGGATTGAAAATCTGAGAAAAATACAATTAAAATCAAGAATATAGTCATTAGAAATCAATCCCACAATTTAAGGAAATGTGTCTGTCAAACGGTCATATTTTTCTTTGTCAATACATGGGCGACCGGTCGCACGAGAGATAAGAGTTAAAGAGAACACTTTGAAAAATACAACAGGCGGCCGGTCGACGTAGGCTTCGACCGTCCGACCTGTTCAACCGGTCCCTCTTGTTTCAAAAATGCAAGTTTTGTTCTGCTTCAAAACGAAACTTGCAGTGCTCGGCCGACGCCTGCATGACCGGTCGACCGCTTGTTTTTTTCTTTCCGTCTCATTTTCTTTTCTAAAAACATCTTCGTGTATGGGTTGCCCTATAGATGGCCGGCCGACCACGAGACGAGAAATGTTGTCCAATTTTTGTCGAAAATAAAACTCAAGAAATACTCCGAAAATATAGTAAAAACATTTTAAACCGATCGGAAGTATTAGGACAACATTTAGAAACATCGTTTGAGAGTGAAAACCTAATAACGTAAAATCATTAAAAGCGTTGTCCAATTTAGACGAAAATAAACTTTGAGAAAATACTCCGGAAAATATTAAAATCATTTTAAATCATTTAGGAGTATTTGGACAACCTTTAAAAAAACATTGTTTTGGTGATAAAATAAAATCATCAAAATTAAGATAAAAACATGTATCAAACAATCTCCCCCTTTTTGATGATTACAAACCAAAACAATTTTTACACAAACTAAGAGAGCAATTTTAGAAATGATTTTCCGGTAAAAACATTTGACCGTTTGGAAGCAACCAAAATTTCCAAAAATATTAAAGCAACCAAGTAGGGAGTAAATATTTTCAAAAATAAGCTCAAGCTCCCCCTATCCACAAGCACATCAAGAATAATGTAAGAGCAATAATCCATAAGCTAAAAGCTTTCAGCTTTTACAATTTGTTCAAGAGCTTATAAGCTCCCCCTGTCACAAAACAACATTAAACAATAATATAAGTCCATCAAGCAACAATTGGACTAAGAATAAATCACAACTTATGGCTTTTATGAGCCATAGCTTATAGCTTTTATGACAAGCTTTTATTAGCTTCTTTGAGCTAACGAGCCAATTTCCTGTTTCTCCCCCTTTGGAATCATCAAAAAGAATGTTAGGATGATAGAAACATCATAGAAGTATATCAAAGTGCGCCAAAGAAATGGTTTATCAACCTTTGAGCAATTTAGGCTTAAAAACCAAGGAAAATGGGAGAAATGTATCATGAAAAGTTCATACGCTTGTTTTGTTTCCCAAAACATGATCTCAATGAGTATTGAAAACTTGTGGAAGCGAGAGAATCATGTAGAAGTTGAAATTTTCATACGACATTTTAACAAACACCTTGTGTGTGTGAAAAATAGAAGAGGTTGCATATAACCTTTGTAAATGGTTCAAGCCAAAAAAATTTTCATATCATCAATCAACCTCATTTCAAAGCTCAATCATATGCACCATATGCACTAAATTGTTCATCAATTAAGAAGCTCAAAGTAGATTCTCAAGGGTTCAACCCAATTGAGATAAGCTAAGAATGATCAAGGCATTACAAATGCCAAAAATTAGAACAACCATCAAGTAATAAGTCATGCTTTCAACAATACATGTATCAAATGTCCCAACATATTCAACTAAGCATAACAAAGCAATAAAAGAAGCACTTTTACCATCAAGTACTTCATACCAATGATCAAACAATGCTTTAGAGTATTTTTACCATCAAATACTCCATCAAAAATCATGATCATCCACAAGTCATTATCAACTTGCAATATTAACCCTTTTAAGAAAAACAAGCAAATATCATTAGTACAAATGAGTTTTACAAAAATTCATCAAAATACAAAACATCATTAATGAAAATGCTAGAAAGTAAAAGGGGTGGGATAACATCATTCCTCATCCGAGGAGAAGCAAGTTCCGGGTATAAGGTCCTTTATGAATTTCTTCAATTTGCCAATTGACTTCTTCAAACTAGAATTTTCCTTTTTCACGACCCGGAGCTCTTTTCTAAGAGAAGCCACATCTCTAAATGTTTCTCTTTCCACTTTGGCCATTCTCTCTTTGATATTTAGATCTTCAACATCCAACTCGTCTTCATCTCCTTCCTCATTTTCTTCTACCCTAATATCTTGTTCATTTCCCACATTTACTTCTTCATTTTCCTCTTCATCCCCCACATCATCTCCTTGTTCGTCAAACTCACCTCTTCCAATATTTTCAACCTCATTGTCATTAAAGAAATCATCCCGAGGTTGTTGTTGATGTCGGGCACGTCCCCTAGCGGCTTTGGTAGGAACCCGTGGCAAATGTCGTCGCATTCTTACCATTTGTAGAATGTTGGCATTATCAAAATCATTGTGACGAATTTCGGTATTCATTTCATTTTCCGGGTATCCCGATAAGTATAAGAGTCGGCAAATCAAATTTCCCAAGGTATATTTCTTCTTGGTAAGCTTTCTAGATTCTAACAAGCAATATACAAAAATTGCCCCATAATTTACTCTTTCTCCTCGAACAATCTTATAGGTGAGAAAGAGTTCGAGATTACTTGGAAGTTTTACTTCCTTTCCACAAACACAATAGGAGCAAATGATAGATATAATCCGATAATTTGGCGGCATTGCCGAGTATGTCACTTCGGGATATACTCCTAAAAAGGTTTTCACATCATCTAGTGAGACACCGAAAATGTTATCATCCCAATAGGTGCAATTTACATTGACTACTCCATCATTTGGCACATTAAAGTGATCACAAATATCGGCCAATGTCCATGAAAAATGCCTACCATTAACAAATGTGTGAAGTTCCAAAGGATTATCTATCGTAGCATCAACAATCCACATATTTGCATAGAAAAGTTTTATTAGCTCGTCATCATAGTGCAAACACGGATTATCCCAAAGTGAAACCCATCCTTGAATTTCAAAGTAAGCTCTAATATCCGAAATTCATCATGAAATGCTTGAAAACGAACCATACGAGTGCACGAATTTTCTTATCATTCAATCCAATATTCTCATAATGTTCCTCCGCAAGTTTATTTAAAAACGAAATCTATTAGCTCTAGAGGAGGCTCGTAGAGGAGTGATAACTTACTAGAGTCCCAAAGAATGCTCGATTTTGAAACCCCAGGCTCTTAATTCGACAATCTCCTCTTCTCGTAGTTTCGATTTTGATGGTCTCTTTGTAGAATATCATCTTGTTGGGGATTGGAAGAAGATTCACTCCCTTTGCCTCCTTCTCTCTTTTTGAGGATTTCGTTCGTGGAATTTCTTGGAGGTGCCATATATGTAAGATTCTTGAGAAAATAAGAAGATTAGCAACAAGAATCGTGAAAAATGATGAAGAATTGAAGATTTTGAAGAAAAGGGGGTGATATTATCGCTGTTAAGGGTTTGAGAGAAATATTCTTTTCTGTTTGAAACGAAGAACAGAACATATTTAATCGATGATTTTGCACTCGGCCGGCCGAGTAGGGTGCGACGGTCGAGTGCGGGCGGCCGTCGCCCCTCTGCTGACCGGCCCCAAAGGTCAATTTTTTTCTTTCACAGGGTTTTCCAAAATTCGATTTTTACCCCAAAAGTTTTAAAACTTTGCAAAAATATAAGTTTGGACTATATCCAACAAATATGGATTTTGGGAAAACATATAAACGATAAAATCGAGACTAAACACGTAGTGCCTTTTAAAAGAAAATTTTTGCAAGTTCAATTTGGGGCACTTAAGGAGTCAAAATGAAATATCTTGAAAGATATGTGCATAATATCGAGTTTTAAAGAAAAATACGAGTAGACATACCTTGATGGTTTAAGAACCTTGATGACGTAAAAGCCAATGAGTATGAAATATGTATCCTACACAATTCTTAGACAACATTTTCATAGAAAATTCAAGTGTAGGCAAATAATATGAGATAACAAAAGGAGCTTATGCTATAAGATTTCATAAGAGATAATAAGCCACATAAGTCTAATGAAAAGCTCAGGAGTTTTTAGAAAAACATGCAAGGTCTCTTTTAAAATTATTGAAACTCATAAATATATAAGAGACCTATTTAAAAAAAAATACTTGAAAGATCATTTTGCAATTAAGACACAATTAAAAACATGCATATAATTAAAAGAAATAAAATGCATATATAAATGGGGAGATACGGTTTACCAATTTCGCGTTTCCATGGGTTGTGTCTTTCCCATTGTTGATGATGATATCTTCCCATTTGGAAGTCACTTTGTTGATGATGACTTCCTTGATTACTCCATTTCAAGGTTTTGTTACCTTCCCATGGTTGATGGTTTCTTCTTCTTTGAAAATCATTTTGTTGATGATGTCTTTGCCATTTCCAAGGATTGTGTTCTTCCCATTTTTGATTATACGCTCTTCTTGAAATTGGCTTTGTTGAGAGTAGTTTCCCTTTTTGATCAAATGAAACATTCATTTGATGTTTTCTTGGTGGCATGAAATTTCTCCGATTTTTGCTTTGTTGGGTACCTAATAGCACATTGTTTTGTGGTACCCTCATGTGTTTTGGTCCTTTAAGATTAGTCTTGAGACTTTTAGGTCTCCAACAATAATCGAGCTATTTCTAGCCCGACAAGTATTTACCGTATGACCCTTTTGCCACAATAAAAACAAGTAATAATTCTAGGAGCATAATGACCAATATGCATATTGACTTGATCCTTTTTCATATGATTAACAACATTAGGCTTATGATCAAGTCCTTTATCACAATTATGAATATCAACAATATTGGACATTTTATTGGTACTCAAGTTGGATTTTAATAAATCCTTTTTCATGCAATCAATATTCTTAACAAGAGTACTATTTTCTTTTTCAAGGTTTCTAACCTTGTCAAGTGTGGTGGTGTGAGCACATGATAGTGATTCATAAGAAGTAAATAAACTATCCTTATCATTTTTCAAAATATTGAATTCATTTTTCAAATTTTTGTATTTAACAAGTAGGCTTTGGAATTCATTTTGAAGTTCATCATAATCATTTTGCAAATCACTATATTCATTTTGCAATTCATTGTCATAAGAAGTAGAAGGTTTAGAACTAACCTCGTTCTCTTCTTCGATGCCCATAAGACATTTTTCGACTTCATCATCGGAATTTGTAAGAGGCTCATCCCATATTGTTGGATTTGATGTTGTATCCATTTGAGAAGTAGATGCTTTTGAGTTGCTCCTTTTATTTGCATATACTTCATAGATGGCTTCTAGTTTTTGCCATACTTCATGTGCCGATCGAATACCTACAACATAATCAAATTCCAAAGTGGTAAGTGAACAATGTAAAATATTAAGAGCTTTACCATTTAAGGAGATGATTCTCTTCTCTTCATCATTGAGCTCTTTGAAGCCTTTTGAGGTGTATGGTGTATCTTTCGTCGGAATGGATTCTCCATTAATGACGGTGTTCCAAATGTCGAACCCGCAACCTTGTAGATAGCATTCCATTCTTTCTTTCCAAAAATTAAAATTCTTGGAATCAAATAGTGGTGGCTTGGTGGTGGAGTGCGGATAGATGAGCTTCGTTCGAGTCCGTCGATCGTTTCTCTTCACTCGCGATGTGAAACGAGCTTGCCAAAGAGTTTGGCTCGATACCACTTGTAAGTCCAAGCGGCTACGATAATCTGTAGAGGGGGTGAATAGATTATCTCCATCTTTCGTTTTCGCCCTCTTTTTCAAACCGAATGCTCAAACACAATAATACGGTGCGGAATGTAAACAACACACGTAGATTTAAAGAGGTTCAACCCACCTAGGGCCTAATCCTCTACCACCCCAAAGATATCCTCAGGGATGGATTTCGAAAAGAAAAAAAATTTTATTAATTACCAAAATTAATACAAATTCAACTTACAACACCTTGAAGAGCACCACACTCTTCTTCAACACCACCTTTAGAGATTACCACAATCTCCCCTTTGAAGATTACCACAATCTTCCTTCAACGGCACCTTGTGAAGATTACCACAATCTTCACCCTCAAGAGCACCACACTCTTCAACACCTCAACAAGAAGATTACCACAATCTTCTCACACCTAACACCTAGTTCACCCAAGTGTGTTCTTACCACAAAGAACACTCACAAGGATATCTTGTGTTTGAATGACGACCACAAATTCAAGATTACAACTCGATAATTGATAATACAATGATAGAGTGCAAGTGTAATCAAGAATAGCCTAGACCCTCAAAGATGTGAAAGTGATAAGCTAGGCAATATTACAACAAGAATAATGACTATGAAAGACCAAGTGTTTGCTTGAAGTGTATCTTGTTGTGTTGTATCTCAATTGTTATGTTTGTTGCTCCAAAACTTCCTCTATTTATAGGAGATGATTGATCAAGCATAGGCTCCTCTTGGGGATTGAAAATCTACGAAAAATACAATTAAAATCAAGAATATAGTCATAGAAATCAATCCCACAATTTAAGGAAATGTGTCCTGTCAAACGGTCATATTTTTTTTGTCATTGTCGATACATGGGCGACGTCGCACAGAGATAAGAAAGTTAAAGAGAACACTTTGAAAAATACAACAGGCGGCCAGGTCGACGTAGGCTTGGCCGGCCGACCCTGTTTCAACCAGTCCTCTTGTTTCAAAAATGCAAGGTTTTGTTCTGCTTTCAAAACGAAACTTGCGAGTGCACGGCCGACCCACATGACGGCCGACGACCGGACGGCCGCCTTGCGGCCGGTCGACCGCTTGTTTTTCTTTCCGTCTCATTTTCTATTTCTAAAAACATCTTCGGTATGGGTTGCCCTATGGGCGGCCGGTCACCACGAGGCAAATGTTGTCCAATTTTTGTCGAAAATAAAACTCAAGAAATACTCCGAAAATATAGTAAAAACATTTTAAACCGATCGGAAGTATTAGGACAACATTTAGAAACATCGTTTGAGAGTGAAAACCTAATAACGTAAAATCATTAAAAGCGTTGTCCAATTTAGACGAAAATAAACTTTGAGAAAATACTCCGGAAAATATTAAAATCATTTTAAATCATTTAGGAGTATTTGGACAACCTTTAAAAAAACATTGTTTTGGTGATAAAATAAAATCATCAAAATTAAGATAAAAACATGTATCAAACAGTTTTAATTACTAATATTCATAAGTTCTATGATTTTGTATAATCCAAATGCAAATATGATCACTTCTTAATTTCAAATATATTTTAGTTTATAAGATATTTCGAAGTTTTAGCCAAACACCTGTTAATCTCTAGCTTTCCGATTCTTTTAGCTCATGTTTGTTTTTGGGTCAGTTAATCTTTTGTATTATAATTATAAGATTAAGGTAAGGTGCTAATAAAACGAAGTGAATCTAGGAATCAAAATTAGTTGTTAAATTCAAATCTCGAGCTTAAAATTCTTGACCCTAATCTCAAACCACAAAATAAAAAAGGAATGAAGAAATATAACTTCATTTGATGTCTAATGGGCTCATATAACTGAAGAATCATTTCTAATATTAATCAATTAATTAAGTAATTGGCAATTTTAAATATCTATATATATAGTTTCAGAAATTTCTGGTAGGTTTCTAACGCAGTTTATGTCCACATGCTTTATTCAGTCAATCACTAGTCAGATTTGTAATTAACGAAGGTTCATTTAGAAGAAAAAAAAGACAAACAAACAGTCAAATGTTTTTATTATTGGTAATTCCAGTGTTCACATTACCAATCGACAATCCCCTTGGAAATTTTGGAAAAGTTGATGTAACTATGTAAGACGTTTGCAGTATATTCTTTACATTCTAATTTCATTTCTTAATATTTAGGGGCATTTTTTGTTTTATCATGAGATAAAGAATTGGTAATTAAGAAAATCAAAATGTGCAAGATTTTAATCAAACAAATAGCTGATTGATTTGGGAAATCGTGATAAACGATTTTGCTGTCTTTTTCGATACATATTTACAATAAGATTTGGGACAAAAAATTAGCGGTAAGATAGTAAATATAATATATAATATTACGTTTTCTCATTAATTCAATAATATAATATGAATTCTGTTTGACTAGTAGGCTAGTAACTATTATCAATTCGTTGTACATGTAAATAAAAATAATATTTTTGCTGTTACTAAACCGTCTAACCTATGGCTAAATTTTTTCGGTTGAAATCTCCTGTTTAGATATTTTATCTCATATTTGATGATTGTAACATGTTTAAAATTATTATATTAATTTCCAAGAATAAATTATGTGATTTTATAAGATAAATAATAATTGTTAAAAAAATATGTGTCAATCAATCGTGTGGTAGGATAAGATATGAAATAAGGGTGACACATCATTCGTGTCAGATTGTTATCGGACGACACGATAAAAACACGATACAATAATCTCAAGGACGAACACGACACGCTGCAAACACGAAAAACATGACATAACACGATAATCAAAACTGTTAAATTTATTTAGTTGGACCCATTATTAGGCACATTAGGCCATTAATTAATAAAAAGAATGTTTGTTTAAAATTTTTTTATGAGCAAGTCTCTTATGAGACGGTCTCACGGATCTAAATTCGTGAGACGGGCCTCCTAAGGGCCCAGTCTTGAGAACATGAACCATGAAAATAAATTTAAAAATAATAATGAATCATGAACAAACAAAAATAAACCCTAAAAACATGAAGCATGAAGAATAAACCCGAAAAACAAAAATAAACCCAAAAAATAAAAAATAAACCCTAAAAAAACTAAAAATCCTAAAAACCCAAGTCAATTAAAAATAAACCCAAGAAACAAAATAAACCCTAAAAAATAAATATAAACCCTAAGAAAAATAAAATCTAAAAAAAAAACCTTTAAAACTTTGTGTAAGGGCTCCGTCTCACGTATCTAAATCCGTGAGACCGTCTCACCCAAGTTTTTGCCTTTTTTTATATGACACTTAAAACACATGCATATTATAATAAATTGATAATACAACTAATCAAGTACGTACAAATAGTTAATTACCAACAAATTACCAATTAAAAAATTATTGAGTCTTATTGGTTTATCGGGGTAGCCTGACAACGACCCGATTTTTAGCGTGCCCTATCATGTCGGCCAGAGAACAACCCTAGCCACCTCTAAGATGAAACGTCACTAGAAGATCCCACCTCAAATGATTTCCTTTTTTTCAAAAATATTAGTGTTAGTCCACATTTTATGGTTATAATTCTTGTCTTCAACTACCAAGCTGATTGTGATAGGACATAGTGTTCAATGTTCAATTGTTCATATTGAGATCTTCATTCTTTAATTTACATGTATATAAAATCCAATACACCACTATCACTCTCAAACCACCACTATAAAATAATTAGTTTAGCACACGGATTATTTATATATTTTTCTATACATAAAGATGGATCATAACCCTAATTCCTCCAAGGCAGGCAGGAAATCTGGAGAGAAAAACAGAAGAAATCAGATGAAAGCTCTCTACTCAAAGCTCAATTCTCTCGTGCCACATCAACCCCCTATGGTTCTTATAAATTATGCATTAATTCTGCATTTACATACTTGTTTTATTATTATTATTATTATTATTATTATTATTTATTATTATTATTATTATTATTATTATTATTATTATTATTATTGTTTTTATTGTTATTGTGCGCACACACACTAATAGAGTTGTAATAATATTCATGTAGAAATCGCGATTTGCAAAAGAGACCCGCAACTTTAAGAAATTCTCAATTTCAGTCCTATTATCGCTAGAAAATAGAAAATTTGCTAGAAAAATCTACGTGTCTGACAAAATCCTATGACGTGGAAATAATTTTTCCTATGTGTTGACGTCCTATACTGAATTGGCATATTGATTGGGACGAAATTCAGGAAAACACGAAATTGGTTTCCACGTCAATAGGATTGGTCGCAAGTGTAGTGGGACTAGCTAGTGGATTTTTCTGACGAATTTTTCAACTTCCGATCATGCAATGACTGGAAATTAAACAAGAGTATTTTTTAAAGGTTAAAAGAGTTTTATTTTTTTTTGCAAATTGTGATTTTTGCAGAATTATTATCGTCGACTCTTTCTATTTGGGGGACTAAATTTGCAGTTTACTCCACACTAATCGTGCACGAAGGCAGTGGCAGAGCCACACGTTGTTGGTCATCAGGAGGGCTTCCCCCCATTTTTTTTCAATGCCTAAATTTTATTTGTATTATTTTAGTTTTCCTAGACTGTTGATCAATAAAATTTGTTGTGAACCACGCAACACAAGCCCATGCCTATTACTTTGAAGTTTGAATAAATTATTGTTTTGGCCTTGATATATATCATAACATTTAAAATAGATTGTTTGCTAGTATATATCAAAAAGCAAATTGCACAAAAAATTAATATAGATTCACTTATACATAATTTTCGCAATATGCAAGGGACGTTCTAAATTGTAATATATCAGGATTGTAGTGATGTATTTTCTGATGTTTAATGATGAGTACTATTGACATTGTATTTGATGCAAATATAAAAGATATATTGAATTTTATTATTATGTAAAATAACTATTTGATCTTCTAACTATTGGCATCCAAGTGTCTAATCCTGGTTCCGCCCATGCACGTACATTAGCTAATGATTACCGTATATTTTGAACTAATTTTTGAGTCATATGTATATTGCGTTGTAGGAAATGGTTTCTCTAGCAGACCAACTAGAAGGAGCCGAAAATTACATAAAGAAACTACAACAAAACTTGGAGGAAATGAAGCAGAAGAAAAACTGCTTGATGGAATTATACTCTTCCAATTCAAGCTCAAAAATCAGCATTAATTCAAACCCTGGAGAGCCAATAAAAATACCAAACATTGAAATTCATGTAACCGGTTCGGCTCTAGATGTGGTTCTGATAACCGGACCGGATTGTCAATTTATGTTTACAGAAATTATCCGAATTTTGCATCAAGAAGGCGCAGAAGTGGTCAACGCTAGTTATTCTGTTACAGATCGTTCCATGATCCACACTATACATTCCAAGGTAGAAACTAATTATATGTTTTATATTTTTCTAGGCAAAATTGCAAAATTGGTCGTGTAATTTAGAGGGGATGTCAAAATTGTTCGTTTTTAATTTTTAAATTTGGCACTGTGAGGGGATGTATCATGTATGGATATGTTTCCAAGTCAAATTTCTAGTTTGCAGTGTTGGGAAATGAATTTTCAAATTATTGGTTTTTGTGTGAGAATTGAGAATATATTTGGTTTGTTGTCTGAATTTCTGTTTAAAAATGAAAATATGTTTGGTTATAGTTTTTTGAATATATTTTTGACATAAATTTTCGTGGTTGTTGTGTATTTTCACATGGATTTGCGTGGTTATAGTGAAAAATTATTCGGTTGTATTTTCAAAAGAATATTTCCATAAAAAATGAAAAACTGAAAATGACATTATTTCGATTGTGAATTTTCTAAATAAACATAAACTCATTTTTTGAAATAGTTGGAAAGTGAAAAATTGCATTTGAAAACGCATTCATACATACCCTAAGTTTTTAAAGTTGGCCGATTAGCGGATGAGCGAATCTTCTTTTCAATTTCATATTCTAGTTCTATTACTGCCGAAATGATGCCAAATCACCGGAAAATGACATGTGACTCGCATGTGTGTTGGATACCACTAAAATTGGAGAATGATCTATTTTCGGCTTTTTATGGGTGACATTGCAATTATTAATCACATCATCGATTTTTGGGTGATGTCGATTAATGTTTACTATGTAACTAAAAATAGCCGAATATAAAAAATAATTCCCAGGGGATCACGTGTCAAGTTTCTGTTGTTTTACAACATTCCAGTGATAATGGGATTAAAATTGAGCAACTTTAAAATTTATTGGACGAAAAAAAAGAAGCTAAAAACGAATATGACCAATTTTGACACCTCTCTAAGTTAAAGGACCAATTTTGCCCATTTTTCTGCCTTAATTTCTTTTTAAGCAATTTTTTTAAACAATTATTGACTGAGTCTACAAATATGTGGTTTTAATTTCCAGATTGGAGAGTGTGCACTGGAATATGAAGCTGGCAGAATATCTGAGAGACTAAGGAAGTTTGTTTATGGTGTTAATTAGTCAATACATCTTGTCTAAAAGTTCTATCTTACATGAAAAACTCGAGCGTCATTTTGCATTCAACGGATATATATGTATGTCGATCGTTTTATGTTCTTATATGTAATAAAGGAAGTGAGCCGGATGAAAAACTAAAATAAATCATATAAGCTATAGCTTTTTTCTTAATTTCTTAACTCTCTGGCTTTCGGCCTGCGCCAGGACTAAGTAGAGCCCATCTCCGCCAATGATTATATGTACATGTCAAATAATAAACGATGAAATAAATATATGAACTCATTTATGTTACTTCTAATTCTTTTTTACACAAGTATTACTTTCCACCTTTTCCTAGATTTCTAAACAAAAAGGAAATTTCGTCTTCCGAGGTTTTCTTGTTGAAATTTGTAGGTAAATAGACACATATATTTGCACATAATCAAGTAATTAGGAATCGATTATACCTTTCAGTTAGGAAGCAGAAGAAATTCACTGATTCACTTTCGTTAGCCCTTGATCTGATAGCTCGTCTATAAACCACTTCGAACTGCGCTTCAATATAAATCGTGCTTCACTCTGATTGATGTGAATACTATTAGAGCACCCACAATTTTTCACGCCTTAAATCCTTGGGAGAATATTGGTAATCCTCAAGGAGATACTATAGGGAATTAATTGTTCTGATCAAATAAGAATGAATAAAATAGTGTCAATTATGTGCTTCTCTTTCTCACTATCTTTTTAACTTGCACACCTATGCATACGCATATGTAGCAAGAAACTTACACATTACACTGCAAAATTTATGTCCGTGATCGCTTAAATAATTTTACTACTTAGTATGTTGAAAAGGACCATGGAAACATGTATGACCTAACTCCTAAGCTCTTCAGAATGATCAGCATTTGCCAACATGTCCCAAGTAAATATATCTCGAAAATGAAAAATGGAATGGTCCTCGAATTATAGATCTCGGTGTTTGTATCCAGAGATTTATTAATATCCAAAGCCCAAAGTCTAATTTGTAATTTTTAACAGAACCTAGTAAGAACTCCAAACGGCCCAAGAATATGAAAAGGCCCAGTTAACTAGGAAAGCCCAAACACCATCTTTCTAGGTTTTGAGTTTTCCCCCTCTCTGCTTCTTCCTGTTTCACATCATCAAGACACAAATTCGGATACTAAGAAAAACCCTAGTTCAGGTCTGAGCAAACACGAACAAAAATGGTTGGTTTCGAAGTAGGCGCAGTGCCGTTCAATCCCGATGGATGGGGCCCACCGGAATCCTCCGCCACCGGACTCGCCGTTCCCAATCACCCCTCCAATGTCCCTTTTGCCCCCTTCTCCCGCTCCGAGAAGCTGGGTCGGATCGCCGACTGGACAAAGAATTTTTCCAATCAAGCCCGGCCCGGATCCAAACAGGGAGGCTATCATGCCTCCGATTCCGCCTTTGATTTCTCCGGCGACGACTCCTTCGCTACACTCGCTGCCGACGAAGATTCATCCTTCCGCCTTGTCGACACCTCTGCCAAGTCACACCACTACAACCCTAACCGCCCCAAATTCAACCCTAGGTGGCGATTCAACCCCCACAACGCCCGTTCTCAGCTCCCCAACGCCGTGATGAAGAAGTGGAGGCACGCAAGCGCGAAGCCGAGAAAGAACGTGCGCGTCGCGATAGAATGTATAACAACCGGTCGCAGATGCCGCAGCGCCGCGAGTCATCTGTTTTCAAGTCCTCGGTTGATATTCAGCCTGAATGGAATATGCTAGATCAGATTCCATTCTCCACTTTCTCAAAATTGTCGTTTTCTGTTCCAGAGCCTGAGGATATGTTGATTTGTGGTGGGCTTGAGTTTTACGACAGGTCTTATGATCGGATTACTCCGAAGAACTTTAAACCATTGGAGCGTTTCAAGAATCGAAATTTCTTTAAGGTCACAACAACTGATGATCCCGTTATTAGGCGCTTGGCTAATGAGGATAAAGCTACAGTCTTTGCGACTGATACAATTTTGTCTACTCTAATGTGTGCTCCCAGGTCTGTTTACTCATGGGATATTGTGGTTCAGCGTGTGGGCAATAAGCTGTTCCTTGATAAGAGAGATGGGTCTCAGTTGGATTTGCTTTCTGTACATGAGACCTCACAGGAGCCCTTGCCTGATGTGAAGGATGATATTAATTCTATACATTCATTGAGTGTGGAGGCTGCGTATATCAATCAAAACTTTTCGCAACAGGTTTTGATTAGGGATGGGAATAAGGTGGCTTTTGAGGAGCCCAACCCATTTGCAAATGAAGGAGAGGAAGTGGCTTCAGTTGCCTATAGGTATAGAAGGTGGAAATTGGATGATGATATGTATTTGGTATCTAGGTGTGAAGTGCAGAGTGTGCTAGATATAAACAATCAGAGGTCGTTTTTGACACTGAATGCGTTGAATGAGTTTGATCCTAAATATTCCGGTGTTGACTGGAGGCAGAAACTGGAGACTCAGAGGGTGCAGTCTTGGCAACTGAATTGAAGAACAATGCAAATAAGTTGGCAAAATGGACCGCACAGGCCTTGCTGGCTGGTGCTGATATGATGAAATTGGGCTATGTATCAAGGGTTCACCCAAGGGATCATTTTAACCATGTGATATTGGCTGTAGTGGGGTACAAACCTAGGGATTTTGCTACACAGATTAATCTGAATACTTCAAACATGTGGGGTATTGTGAAAAGTATTGTGGACTTGTGTATGAAGTTGAAGGAGGGCAAGTATGTGCTCGTTAAAGATCCATCTAAGCCACAGGTGAGAATTTATGATGTCCCACAGGATGCTTTTGAAAATGATTATGTGGAGGAGCCATTGCCAGAGGAGGAACAGGTTCAGCCTCCTTCTGAGGATGCAGATGGTGTGGACGCAAATGCGGCAACAAATGACGTGGAAGATAAGGACACAAGCAATGTAGCTGCTTAAAGGGTAATTGTTCCAATCTTTCATGTTGTGCGCACGATCGTGATTAAATATTTAATTTGTGCTAGATATTTTTGCTACTGATGACTGCTTTAAATCATTTTGTTGTCTTCTTCTTATCCTTGTCACAATATTGGTTATTGGCAACGGTTGTTTTAGTGGATTTGCAATATCCGTGCGATGAAGTGTTGAAGTTGAATTGGCAAACTGAGTTTGAAAATTATTTGTAGTAGACCCTATGCATTATATTGGTGATGTATGACGCATGCTCTGTTAAGGTTGAAATAGCAGGCATTACTTTTAAGGTATAGGAGTATATATATATACATATATATATATATATATACACACACACTTGTCATTTACAATAATACCTTGTTGGTTGTGTGAATGGGTTAATTACATATTTACAATCACTTGCCGATGCATTTGTTGAAATCTTATTTTCATGAATGGCAAGTTATAATTCAATGGAACATTTGACTATGTGAGGAAACATAACGATGGGGCACAAAATTTGCTGCAGCCGTGATAAATATAATTGGATTACTGTTGGGAGAGTCAATGGATGTGTAATGTTGTAAGTTTTTGTCGAGTGTTACTGCACACTCACATCAACATTTCATCGAGATTGTCAAGATCTTTTCAATCCCACTAGATTTTTGGTTAAGAAAGAACATTGTCAAGATCTTCTGATTTCTGAATATACTTTGGACTGTCTTAGATTAACATAAGCATCAATCAGATTTGGTCTTGTGTTGGGCATTTTTCATTTCCTTTTCCTTTTTTTTTTTCCTTTTTTTTTAATACTGGAATTTTTTATTAGATATACCAACTTGGATTTTTCTCCTAACATATGATCAGGATTTAAATTTCAGCAAAGCATTGCGACATTTGGAAGAGTTTCATAACCGGGAGCATTATTATATCTTCATTTAGAATTATGTCAAAAAAAAAAAGAGAGAACATAACAAAAAAACAAGAACAAAAAAGGTAGAGACTAAAAATAGATAGATATGTCAAAAAGCGTACATGTACTAAAGGATCCTCGTGTAATAATCACTGGTTATGCAATAGTGTAACCTGGTGATTACTATATACTGGTGGCTCTCCGTCAACTGTTCAACATTAATCACTACTCGCAGTGTACACTAAACTAGAAATTTGAACATCCTATCGAGGACGTATGATAGCGTATTCAGCTTTCTCCACGTGTATTGTTTCACTCATACTCTATTTTAGTCTGCTTAACTTGCTTCCTAGTAGTATTACTGATCCAACTTTTTTCACTTAATTTGATATGATGTTGCGCTTGCATATATGGTCCCTATACACGGTTTCAGCATGCATTTTTTTGTATTGATTCACTTGGTTCGAGAATGTCAACCAGTGGCGTTTTTCAAAAGGAACATTATTAAATTACTTTTGCACACATTGTCTTTTGATTGAAGCCCAAAAATCAGTACCGTTTCTGAACAATTGTCGCACTGTTAGTTCTTTCAATTTTTCTTTATTAATTGTTCTTTTAAGCATCTTAGTTAATTGTCGCGCTGTTCCATCTTGTTTGCTGGTATGCTTTAGTTTTAAATCTCTGAACAATATTCATGTCGTGTGCCTTGTTACTTCCTTAGCAGGAATGAATCTGCACAATAATTGCCGGTGCTCATTCACTTTGCTCACCGTTTGGCCTTTTACCTTTCCTTTACCTCGGACTGGATAGGAATAGGATGTTTGACATTTAAATGTTCTTTTTCAGGCTACTGGTTGTCCGAGCACCAAGAACAAATCCATCTAGAACAAAATCTTGTTGACTTTGAGTCTGCATTGTTTGCCCAGAATAATGTATGTGAAAGAGGACAAGAGACGAGAAAAGATTGCAGGGGAAGGAAATGAGACTAGGTTTTTCTTCAACTTTTATTTACTAATTTTTTGTGATTGTAAACCTATTAATACCCTGTGACCGCTGCTGGTCTTGATCTTTTATGCCGGATTTTTGGTCATAGGAATTTTGACTTCACCGTGTGGAACTAAACATCCTTCTTTTATGATGTTAATTTTGCGATTAAGGTGTTTTGTTCAATGTCGGCGTTTATGTTCTTCTCACTCTACTCTCTCTCATTCACAGATAAATTTTCTCTGTTCACACAGTGGGTAGGTTTCCGGTTGAATGAAACTCCACTCCACCACCTCTCTTTTAAGTGCTATTTGGGTCGTGTGTTTTTGTGTCTTTGTATGTTTTGGTTAATTACTGATGTATTGAAAAATGTTGGTATTAGTAGAAAAATAAAAAATGTATTGGATATCGTAATTTATGGTTAGTAATTGGGGGTGAATTGAGAAACATGCCAAAATTCGTAAAAAAATCCCATAATGCAATTCATTCCTAATAAAGTCTCTACATTTTTGCGCATAAGAGGTTCAAGCCACTAGCTTCTAGTGGGATTCAGACCCTCACCTTGCTGTTGGAAGAAAGACTACAATTTTCTTTCTTTTTTTTTTTTTTTTTTGTAATTCAGGCATACATCTGTCTATATCTGATGACAACAACTTCGGCCGACCATTACTCCCACCAATGTAAACCACGGTAAAACTACAATGTTGATTGATCAACTAATTGAGATGTGCTTTAGGGATTAGAATCCAGGACCACAAGGATCCCCTCTACCTTACTACTAGGGCAAAGGCTCATTACAAATTTCATTATCTTACAATGATAAATTGTTGATGACGTTAAAAGTTGTGCTATATTTCGCAACTGTACAAGAATGTCTACAGCTCATGGTTTTGAGGAGAAGACAGTGGGATGTTCATAAATAAGGCTGTTTAATGTCTATTGCTGTCAATCTGCCGAAACATTGAAAAAGGCAACAAAAACCATCAGCCATGGTGGGAGCCAACTGCTTTTGGTGCACCATGTTTTTGTCAAGACCAAAACCACTCGAGAAAGCTCCATGCTTAGGAAACAGACGCACTATCCACTGACCTACATGCGCTTTGTTAAAAACTTTGGAGGGAACTTTTATACTAAGCAAATTTTAAGATCATGGCCCCCACCACAAGAAACCCCAACTCCGCCCTGGCCCTACGGATTAGTATACACCGCTTGCCCCTCGCGCGTATGGAGGATTTTTTGAGGCGTGGTTAGTAAATATCATTTGGAGAGATTCGAACCCATGACCTAATGGTCTTTAAAGAAGATCCTTTGACTCACCGGGAAATTTACTCCAATTGATAGAACTTTGGAGGGTAAACTTTTTATACTAGCCAGCCCCACCGACACTGCGGTCCCCACCACAAGAAACCCCAACTCCGGCCTGGCCCTACGCGTATGGAGGGATTTTTTGAAAGGCATGGTTCTAGTAAGCTTAGCCCACCTGGCCACCACAAGCAATTGTGGGCTTAGCCCCACCCTGCCACCACAAGCAATTGTGGGCTTAGCCCACCTGCCACCACAAGCAATTGTGGGATGAAGGTCGGGGTTCAAATCTGCTCCATCAAATTGTTTGTGGGGTGGAGGTCGGGGTTCATATCCTTCAATCAAATTGCTCCCCCGGGGCATATGCGAAATAGTGAAGTTTTGGTGGGAACTCATCTTGAATAACATCCGCGTGGGTTCGATTCGGGAGAGATCGTTATTAGTAGATTGGGGTCGAACATAATTGTTCTCTTTACTCGTGAGATCTGGTTGTACGTCCAGACTTCGCCGTCGGAAACAATGGCCGTGTCGTGCACATCATCCCGCTTTACCATACTACGGCGGCAATGAATGAATGAAAGCTGGAAATTGTCTCGGGATAGTCGGCGTAAGCGCTGGAAGTTCTGAGCTTATCAAAAAAAAAAAAAAAAAAAAAAAGAGAAAGCTCCATGCTTTATAAATTCAGTATTCATTTTCTCCTTTCGTAAATCAACAACCAAAAAATTCTCTCTTCAAAATAACTCCAACTGAATTTTTTTTTTTCATTTTTCCAAATGGCTTCTCTTGTGCTTCTATTATCTGAGACTGTTCGTCATGAAAACATTGACAACCTTATGTCATTGCCTAATTCTCCTTCCTCCGCCACTGCTCCACCGTCCTCCGCCACCAAAAGGGCCGCCGGAAAACCTTCAAGAAGTTTACAGAGTCCCTGCAAAAATAATGCCGAGGCTCAATTCCAAGAAGATATGCCTAGGGTCTGCGTTGACTTAGTTTGGCCCTGAATATTTCTCAATTCTTTCTTTTTATTTAAATCGATTGCCCAACAATTTTGTGTTACTGTTGTTTTATTGTAGATTTGTTTCTTGTTGTAAAACTCAACACCCGTAATATCTTCCCACTACTTATTTTCTTTAGAAATATATAGATAACTTGCAATTTTAGACATGAAGATATATATGGTGGACAATAATAGTCATGTAGAAATCACAATTTACAGAAGGTCCCGCGCATCCACAATTTTGGTCAAATCCATTGATGCGAAAATCAATTTCGTTTTTATGAATAAGCTAGTCTCCTGTCAGACCGTCTAACGGATCTAGATCCGTTAGACGGATCTAAATATCAAATAAACCTGACCCATCCTCATTCTCCTTCTCCCCAAATTCAAAATTGTCTCTTTTTATTCCCTTCAAATCTTCTTCCCTGCAGGTATAATAAATCCTCAGGCTTTATTTACTGTTCTCACTTTTACTTTCCACTACTTTGGATCTCTCTCTCCTCTTCATTTGCGGCGTTTCTCGCTTCCCGTTGACACGTAATTTTCGAATTTCCATCATTTATTGTAAAGATTAATGGTTTAAATGTTTCTAGTATTTATGGATCTCTTGATTCGAATCTCTTCATCGTCTTGCCGATTTTCTCTTGATTTTTTTTTCTGTTTGCTCGTGGTTTTTCAATTCTCGCACTCAGGATGTCTGAAACACCCTTTAGGCCAAGAGAGCAGCTCATTGAGAAGCAAAAGCTTTTTCAGAGCATTCATAAACACACACATCTGAAAGGACCAATGGACAAGATCATCTCGGTTGCCATCCCATTGGCTATGGCTGGTTCCTGTTTGTTTCTTATTGGGAGAGAAATCTATAACATGTCTCATGGGATTGGAAAGAAGGAATGATGAGATTTCATTTCAGTGATAATCCGTATTGAAGCTGTTTTGAAGTTTTTGATCAAGAAATTGGTTTTTAGGGCATCTCCAAACCAACTTTAAATCCAACCTTATTACACCAAATATGCAATAATCCCTCTCCAACCCAACTCTAAACCTCACACCAAATTTGGTGTAGTGAATAGTATTACACCGAGTAAGACATAAACCTTTTTCCTTTCTCTCTCTTCTTCTCTCTCCCCCTTCTCTCTACCCAAAAAGAAAAAAACCCTAATATTCTCCTTCTTCCCTCCCCTCACCTATCCTAGCCGCCTCCCCTCCTCCCCTCCCCTCCCTCCTCCTCCTCCTCCTTCCCTTATCCCTCCCCTCCCCAACCATGTTTCATGATTGAGCGATGAAGGTATATCCTTGCGTTATCCTGGAGGTGATCGGTTTTTCCGATCGAGTGGAGGCAAGTCGAAGGCCGGAGCTACAAAGAGTTGAGTTGGAGCCGGGTAGGTGATGGGTTGCGGTTGCGATTGAAGATCGGGTGAGGGAGAGACATTTTTCTTTTCCTTTTTTTTTTCGATTTTTCCTGTTTTTTTTTTCTCGTTTTTTTGTCTTTTTTACCGGTTGATTTGCGAAACTCGTGGCGGTCGGTAATTTCCCGAGGCTTGTAGTGCGTGTAGTAGCTCGTGCCGGATTTGTTCGAGTTGGGTAGTCTCCTCATGAGTGCCTTAGTCCTCCTTTCTGAGGTGGTTTAGTTTCCTTTGGAGTTCTTAGTTTTTATTTGTTTTTAGTAGTTTCTTGTTTTGCTCCCTCGAATTACGGTGGTTTTACCTCTCGTGCGGAGTTCTCCCTTGACATGTATCAATGTATGTATGTTCAAGGTGGTCATTTGCCAGTTGGCAGTGTAAGTTTATTTGAGTAATGAATATATTTCTATCGTTTCGGAAAAAAAAAAATAGTATTACACCAAATTTGGTGTAACACTATTCATTTACACCAAATTTGGTATAATGCAAATATCCCACATTTGCCCTCCAATTCCCTTTTACCTCAAAATTAAATTCCAATTGTATCCTCATTTTATATATAATTAATTTATATAACATGATTTTAATAATTAATTAATATTTTCTATAAATTAATAAATAACAAATAATTATAATGTAAATTAAAAGAAATACTAATATTAATTTTAATATTTATTTTAGTAATATAACTAATTAATATAATGTTAATTAAATGAAAGTTTATAGTTAATTACATTACTATATAAAAAAATATAAGTAAATAAAATAATTGTATAAATAAATAAATTTTGTTACTATAAAATGAAGAAAAAAAATAAAATATTCATTTGGTGTAAGATTTGGTGTAATGGGTTGGAGATGGTTTTGACAAAATTACACCAAAACACCAAATTTGGTGTAATTTTTACACCAAATTTGGTGTGATGGGTTGGAGATGGTCTTATTCATTTAAGTACCTGCATTTTCAATGCTAATAATTTCTGAATGCAGACAATTTGACTAGAGGATTTACTTTCTTTGTCATCAACAAAATTATTGCATAAGAAAGATTGATTATTTCAACGTTATGATTTTGCTTTGATATGGGAAGAGAATAATTAACTGGATGGATCTCTTGATTCATCTGTTGAAGTTTTAGAGTTTAATTGTCACTGTTTAAGCGTTTCGGGAGTATATTCATGAGAAATACTAAAATACTCTTCAGGGAACTACTAATACATTTCAGAATGACGGCTAATACTTTTCAGAAGGACTGTTAATACATTTCGGGAGAAACATTTAATTATATTCAGAGAAACTACTACAATACTCTCCATGGAACTACTAATAATTTTTCGAGGAACTACTAATATTTTTTCGAGGGACTGCTAATACATTTCAGGAATATATTCAAGATAAATACTAAAATACTCTTCAGGGAACTACTAATACATTTCATAAGAACTGCTAATACTTTTTAGAAGGACGTCTAATACTTTTCAGAATGACTATTAATACATTTTGGGAGAAAAATTTAATTATATTCAGGGAAACTACTAAAATACTCTCCAGGGAACTACTAATACTTTTTTGAGGAACTACTAATACTTTTTTGAGGGACTGCTAATACATTTCGGGAGTATATTCATGAGAAATACTAAAATACTCTTCAGTGAACTACTAATACATTTCAGAACAACTGCTAATATTTTTTAGAAGGACGACTAATACTTTTCAGAAGGACTGTTAATACATTTCGGGAGAAAAATTTAATTATATTGAGGGAAACTACTAAAATACTCTCCACGGAACTACTAATACTTTTTCAAGAATTACTAATACTTTTTTGAGGGATCACAATACATTTCGGGAGTATATTCATGAGAAATACTAAAATACTCTTTAGGGAACTACTAATACATTTCAGAAGAACTGCTAATACGTTTTAGAAGGACGACTAATACGTTTTTGGGAAACTACAATAATTAACTATCCAAAATCATGCACAAAATTCGGTAAAAATTATTGAAAGCGAACTAAAGACCAACAAGCGAAAAAGCAAAGAAATCACGTTCAATGCAATATATATGGGGCCCACCTCAAGTCCCACGTCTATAGGAGGCGCGAGGCTTGCATTGGATGAGTTTATATGTATTACTGAACCTTTAAAGGTTTGTTAAGGCTGAATAGTCTATTCACTTTTTAATTTTTATTAGTGGCATGGCCACCAACTAGCCCATATACCAGGCTTCCACATTTGGATTTGGGTTAGATCCGTCTGACGGATTTTGACCCGTCAGACGGTCTAACAGGAGTTTTTGTCTTTATGAATATTTTCTAAGTGAATTGGCATATTTATAGGGACGAAAATATAGCAAATAAAAACTCAAAGCTAGGAGGAGGTCCAAATTAAAAAAATTGGTTTCCAAACAGTTCCAACAAAATTTCCAACTTCTCGCGACCAAATGACTGAAATCGAGAGTTTTCGAAAATTATGGGACTTTTTTGCAAATTGCTGGACTATTATCATCATGATCCCTATAACTATTGAACTAAAATTACAGTTTAGCCTATATAAAGAATGCAATACGAAATAATATTGCCATATAAAGGAAGCTTCTACGTAGACCTTGATAGTTTCTCTTCAAAGAGTATACTAGGCTCGGTAGTTGACCTTGAATTAATATTCTACAATATTTGAGTCAGATTGAAATTAAAAAATGATAAAATAATTCAATACGAAAAAATAAATACGAAATGCAAAGAGTCAAGTAATAAAAATGGAAGCCCAAGAGCCAATTTACATTTTGACAACGTGTTTTTAGGGTTTGGCTCACGTGTTGAGCACAATATGTTAGCATCTTTTATGGCGATTTGGATTTTTAATTATATTGTGATGCAATTAATCGGTTCAAATTAATCATATATATAGTTGTGGAAATGTTACAAGTTAAATAATTGAAGAGGCTTCAAACACAAGAAAACTAGCGGGATCTACATTAAATTGTTGTCACGTGAATAATTATTAGTTATTACCCACCATAATATAGTTATATAGTCGCGGGGTTTTACATAGACTATGACTTAGATCCTGTTTTACTTTTATTTACCGATTAAATCTATCATTGGCCTCTCAAATCTAAATCTTGACTTTCGTAAACCGACAAACATATTTTATTTTGTTTTTGAGGGACAATTATAAAAAAAATACACCTAATTGCAAAAAGACCCAATTATCTTTAAAAATTATAAATACTCCATTGATATTTTTTGTTGTTGTACAAATTGCACCATGAGAATTGAGGAGAGGAACATTTGTTAGGCAATACAAACTTTAGGGGGATACTATCTTTGTAATTTTGAAAATAGGTGAAGTTTTTGTAATTAGACTAAATCCGAGGATTTTTTTTGGGAAAATTAGAAAATTGGTCCTACAAGTTGGCCTGTTCAGACTTTTGGTCTTCTAAGTTGGCCTGTTTGACAATTAGTCCTCTAAGTTATGAAATTTTAGATTTTTCGTCCTCTAAGTTGGCCTGTTTGAAAATTTGTCCTCTAAATTATGAAATTTCAGAAATTTCGTCCGATTTTCACCGGAAATTTTTCAATCCACCGGAAATTGCTGACTAGGATCTAAAACGACGTTGTACGAGCACAATTCTCTTTCAAGAGTATGCAAAACATAACCTTCCACGCCTGGCAACCATAAAATCTTCTTCCCGCATTATCAATCTTCCAAGAAGTTCGTACTTGCGTGTGGAAAACGAGCGCAATACAAATAAATGTACGTTGACACAAAAAATAAAAAACAATAAGTTGTAAAGATTATTATGGTGAATGAAATTGAAATTGATTGAAAAAAAATTAAATAATATTGCTCAAATTTCTCAAATTAAATAATAAAGTAGCACATGACCCTGATTGAGGCATATCCCACGATTTGACATTCTCCACAAAGCCCTTGGGCATGGGCAGTGAGGGTCTCAAGTATGCATTTCATCCTTCTTTTTTAGTCTGTCATATAAACTTAAAAAACAAATGCATATGTTATGCAAAATAAGATTCAATTCACAGCAAAATAGAGCATCTCCACGCATGTGAAGTTTCAAGTCCCTAATTAATACCACTGTCGAAAATTTCATGCAAGTCTCCGACGATTATGGTTCTAGCAAAAACCCTTTCCCCATTTTCTAATTCTAACGTAAATTAAAAAAAAAACAAAAAAAACACAAAATCCCCCTACAAACCCCTATAAATTGACTTCACCAAAAACCAATTCACCACACTTCATCAAAACACACACACACACACACACACACACACACACACACACACACACACACACACACACACACTACACAAAAACAATGGCTTTTGTTCGTTTAGCAAATGCCCTTTTGCTCTTACAGCTTTCATTCGTCGCCGTTTACGGCTTTGAACATATCCCGCCGGCAATTGCCCCCCTCCTCCCTAAACTTCCCCCCGTTAAGCCACCGGCTAAAGCTCCCTGTCCCCCACCGGCTAAGGCTCCGAGCCCTCCCGGCTAAGGCCCCGAGTCCTCCCTCAGCTAAGGCCCCGAGTCCCCCACCGGCTAAGGCCCCGAGCCCTCCCCCGGCTAAGACCCCGAGTCCCCCACCGGCTAAGGCCCCGAGCCCTCCACCGGCTAAGGCCCCGAGTCCTCCCCCGGCTAAGGCCCCAAGCCCTCCCCCAGCTAAGGCCCCGAGCCCCCCACCGGTGAAGCCGCCGCAAATTGATCCACCGAAAAAGGTTGCAGTACAGGGCGTTGTGTTCTGCAAGGCTTGCAAGTTTAGGGGGATCAACACTCTCTTGGGAGCCTCTCCTCTTGCTGGTAATTAGTTAACTTCAATTTGTTAATGAGTATATATTTCTTTACAAAAGTTTTTTTTTTTTAAATTTCAAATTGTATATCATCGTATATTCCAAATATTATCACTGCACGCCAAGTATATTGATGATGCCATTAATATAAACTTTGGCGTGTAGTTAAGATAATCGGGTACAAGATGATATACTAATATTTTGTAGGGGTTAAGTTTTTCTTGCATTTTTTTTATTTTGTTTTATAGTATTGAGATTTCTTGTTCCACATTTCTGTTTCACTTTCAATTCCATTGTATTGGATGAATATTTATACATGTACGAGATGATGACATTATTGTACACGGGTCAATCATCTAATATAGTGGAATAGAGAGTGAAATAAAAGATTTGATCCATTTTATATTTTTCCTTTTTAGATTTATGCACACGGGGTCTTCTTTTCCATTAGCTTTATTGCATCTTGTATTCCCTATATTAGACGTCATATGTACAAGATGATATCATAATTATACATATGTTCATCCATCTAATGTATTGATCACATAAGATGAAATAGAAAATAGATCGAAATATAACATGAGATAAATCACATCAAATAATTATTAATAATATGTACCGAAACAAATCACTAGATATCTTCTATTTCATTTTCTATTATTCCTCCCTATTAGATAGAAGCCAAGTGTACAAAATAATATCCTAATTGTACATGTAGCATTTCAATAGTGCAATGAAACAGAAGATAAAATAGAAAATGGAATAAAAAGTCAAAACACAATGCACTAATTACGTGTAATTAATCTAAAAAAAAAATGAAATATGTACACTGAAATAAAAATTAGTAATCATTTCATGGGTGGATTAATATGTCTTGGTAAATTACTAAATTTTATTTGAATGGTTTACAGGGGCGGTGGTGAAGCTGGTGTGCAACAACACAAAGACCAGTTTGATTGAGCAAACCAAGACCGACAAGAAAGGCTATTTCTTCTTCAGGCCGCAGAAGCTGACCACCGCCGGTTACCGGAAATGCAGGGCGTACTTGGTCTCATCTCCCTCCGCTAAATGCAGCGTTCCGACCAACCTCCACGGCGGCGCCACCGGTGCTATCTTGATCCCCTCCGTTGTGCCACCTGTCAAAACCCCGAAGAAGACCCCACCTTTTTCGCTCTTCACTGTGGGACCATTCGCGTTTGAGGCACACAAGAAATTGCCATGCCATTATTAGAAATTTTAATTACTAGCTAGCTAGTCTTGTTTTAATTTACATGTTATCTCTTTTGGAATAAGTTGTTTTAATTTTCAGCTTTTTTTTTTTTTTTTTGCTGATATTTGGGGCTTAGAGATGCTTTATTGTACTAGTACAATAGTAGTCAATGAAGCAGTTTCATTAATAATATTAAAGCTGGATTCGTGGATTTTTATAATGTATTTTTATCATGTCTCTTTTCGAGCATGTAAAGTAGACCAAAATACATCGTTGATTTACGATGGTACTTTTTTCACCTACATGACTCAATACATAGGTCTAGGAAAAAGCAGGATAATCCGCTTCCTCCTCCCTTCGATAAGCTATCCAACTAAGGGGAATGATGATACTTTTAGTTTAAAAAGTGATACTTTGTCTAAATGCATTAATTTAAGTGTATTTTGATAAGTATCATTTTTACACTAAAAGTCTAAAAGTATCACCGTCTCACACAAGTTTTTGTGATTTTCAAAAATTAAGCAAAATCTGCATGGCTAGTTTTGTAATTAGCCCATAATTAAATTCGGGATTAAGGGTGGCATTATGTTATCCTGTCGTGTTCGTGTCACACTATCGTGTTTTCGTGTTGTGATTTAGGACAAAATTTAAGTCAAAATTCAGGACAAAATTCTAATTTTAATTAGGGCTAGTTATAAAAATATTACGGAATTACGCACTTACCCTTAAATTTAAGACAAAATTAAATTTAAAGGTTTTTTTAAAAAAAACTGAAACATCTTTTGATTTTTTCATAATTAGCCCGAACCTCAGGGATGTTTTTATAATTATCCCTAGTTTATATGCAAGGTGCCAAACCAATATTAATAATATAACCATTCAAAAGAAAACTGTTTGCTACGCCACCCACAACACAATATTTGACATCGACTCTTAATATTGCTTCTGGTCGATGTATAATTAAAATATATCTAGTATATATTTGGCATAGTCTAGACAAATTTTTACAACATGAAACCTTTAGTCAATAATTATTTCCACATGCTATTGGGCAAATGATCAGGCTGTGGCAGTGCGGGAAATTGGACCAGACCGGCCCAATCGAAATTCAATTGGACTACCATTATCATTGGTCCAACTCAGTTCAAAACCCATTGCTATGCCTAAATTTTGTGGGGCCTTTGGATCGGGCAAAAGTTGGCTTGGTCTATTTCAGCCAAAGTTGGCTTTTATTTCAATATAATAATTATTAATATAGCAAAAATTGTGTGAAATGAAATTAATAATACATAATTAATGTGTATTTATTGTATGTCACATGTATTAATAGCATAATCACTCTATAAATACGCCAATCAGCTTTGTTATATTGTTTCACCCGAAATTTATGCTATTCTTCGAAGTTAAAAATTAAACCTGGAGTAGAATATTTCACGGCTGTCAAGGTGAGAATTATTAGTATCACATTTACCAAACAATATGGTTTAATGTGTATGGATTATAGTGTGTTGATTTGGTATTCCCTTTCTCCAAAAAGTCTTTGGAATACGCAAATTTTGGGATCAACCAAATAAATAATAAATTAGCTCATATTTTATTCAGAAGAATGGATAAAGAACCTTCAAGACTAATGCTTTGTACTTTTTTTTAAAAAAAAAAAAACAAGTTGAATGAGAGAGAGATGAAAAGGATGTAGTTTTTGAAATTTTTGGTAAAAGCTATGGATTTTGTAAATTCTTTTTTAAAAGGAAGTTTGTAAATCATTTTAAGGGTCTTACAAATCCCTTTAAATTCTGATTACATAAATTAAAATATTACAATTACTAGCATCTTACATAAATTCAAAATAATCCCTTTTAATTTTGATTACATAAATCAAAAGATTACAATTACTAGCATCTTATAATGTTTATAATCTTATTTCACTCAAATATTCCAAATTAATTTTTATTTCCAAATAAAATATAATTTCTTATAAAATTATAATAATTTAATCAATTTTCAAATAAAAATTTATGCTAGTAATTGGTAAAAGCAAGTTGTATGGATTTGTAAATTCTTTTTTTAAAAGGAAGTTTGTAAAGCATTTTCAATATCTTAAACAATCCCTTTAAATTTGATTACATAAACTAAAAAAAATTACAATTACTAGCATCTTGCATAATTAAAAAAAATATCTTATTTTTAAGATCTTAATAATCCCTTTTAATTTTTATTACATAAACAGACTACAGTTATAATGTTTATAATCTCATTTGACTCAAATTTTCCAATTAATTTTTATTTCCAAATAAAATATAATTTCTTATAAAATTATAATAATTTTCAAATAAAATTAACCAAACTTAGTCCAAGAGGGCCCTTTAAGTCAATGCAAAATAGTTTGACAACTTCTTATCCCCCTGGTCTGAAATTCCAATCACCACCAATACCCTGGTTCCAGTTGGACTTTTCTTCCCAATCTCCCCACCAGTCTCCCATAAAGCGCGTGCGTCCACCTCCAACTACTTTTCCCAAAAGTGAAAACACGCGCACGCGTCGTTTCAGGTTCCGAGATGACCTCAAGTTATATTTCTTACCAAACCTAAGAAAATTAGTAAATTACCAAGTGACCCCAAAACTAAAAAATATATATTTATATTTTGCTCTAACCTTACTCTTCTATTTCTACTATGGAGAACCCCAAAAGAAAAACAACAGATCCATCAATGGAGAACTCAGTAGGGTTTCAAAATCATTCCCTAATCCCATCCCCAAACAGCCGTAGCTCGAATAGCTCGAGCAGCAGCAGCGCCGCCAGTAACGGCCACCACCACCCGCCGCCGCCGCCGTCCCCTGTTCCGATAACCAGATCCGAACCGAACAACCCGTACCCGACTACCTTCGTCCAGGCCGACACCTCCTCCTTCAAACAAGTCGTCCAGATGCTAACCGGGTCGACCGAGACCTCCCGTATCGCAAACCCGATCCGAAACCCGATCCCGCCCATCAAATCCGGCCCGAGAAAGGATAAATCCGGGTCCAAGCTCTACGAGCGTAGAAACAGCTTGAAAAACTTCAGGATCAGTCCGTTGGGTCCTGGACTGGTCAACAGTACTAGAACCGGTTTGTTGACCGGGTATTCGGGTTCGCCCCGGCCTGGTACCCCGGAAATTCTGTCTCCCAGTATTCTTGATTTTCCATCACTGGTGCTCAGCCCGGTTACACCCTTGATACCCGACCCGTTTAACCGGGAAGCGGCTGAGGCGGAGGAAAAGGCAATTAAGGAAAAGGGATTTTATTTGCACCCGTCTCCGGCGAATACTCCGAGGGATTCGGAGCCCCGACTTTTGCCCCTGTTTCCGGTGACGTCACCTAGAGATGCGGGTTCTTCTGATTCTTGAGTGAGTTCTCTTTTTTTTTTTTTCTTAACTTTATTTTTTTGGGTAGTTTTTTTTCGTTTTAATTATATTTATGTACCGTTTTTTATATTTAAAACCACATATAAATGATTTGGGGTTGATGGGGTAATTATTATTATATTGTAATAGCATAAATGTTTCTTTAATTGGCAAATTTGTAAAGGAAGATGAGATAAAGAGTCAATCTTTCTTCAAGTCCGTTGCTGGATTTCCGTTTCTTAATTTATTTTTCTTTTTTTTTATTGGATTTGATATTTGCGAATTGATGTATGGGTGCCCTTTTATTTTTTTTTTGAATTAATCAATGATTAATGAATGTGCATAATGAGAAAACTCAATCTAATTGACAAAAGATTCAATTTTTCTTCAAGCCCATGGCCTGATTTCCCATGAATTACATCTCCTACTTTTTTTTCCTTTTCTTTTTTTCAATTTTTGATGGTGTACTACTGTACTTGGTATATGTGAATAGAATTTTTTAATTTAATCAATGATTAATGAATTGTGTAATTTTCTTACTTTTTTAGATAAGTTTGTGAATAGGGTGGTATAAAGACTAAAGAGTCAAAGCAAATGAGATTGGATCTTTTTTGGGCATAGAAAATTATGGATGCGAAGAAAGTGCACATGAGCAAACGGTGGGGAAAAAGGAGATTGTGAGTGGGGTTAGCAAATGGGGTTTAGCTGTCAATAGAAGAGTGGATGAGGGGACAAGGAATCTTGACTCTCTTCTTGTTTTTTCCGGCGCCGGAGAAAATAATGCCAATAGATGGCCCCTTGATTTTCTTTTTCTTGTACTTATTCTTTTTCAGAATTGGATATAATACTTATTTTGTGATTTTTTTTAGCATGATTTGTTTTGTTTCTCAAAGAGTGAGTTTAATTAATATCTTAAGAGGGGAAATGTGATGAGAATCGAATTCATAATTCTAGTGTGGACTAGAGAGTCTTCATCACTGAGCCGCTCTCTTATTAGTGTCTCTAACGTACTTTTTTCAATATTTTTTGTTTTGTGTATATATCTTAGAAAGAGAAGAGAGTGATGAAAATCGAACCATAACTTATCGTCTAGGTATAAGAGTCGTAACCATTGTACTACTATCCTGTTCCCATCTCAACATTTCTTGTGTATTGAAGAAAAGTTTGTACAATTAATTTGGTAACATGCATATTTTTAATATGTTAAATAAATTGAAGATTTGCTTTAGCCTACCCCCTTGAATACCAAACAGCCCTCAAATTATGTTAAAGATCCAACTACCAAGCTTTCAATAGTATTTTGAAATTTTAAATTTTTAATCCTCCATATTACCATTCTCAAAAAAAAAAAAAAAAGGAAATGGGTAAAAAGGAGCCCAAAAAGTATAGACTTTATGGAAAGGTAAAAAGTGTTGTTTACTCTCTTGTACCATTAGATTAACTTTCTCCATTGTTATATGTGATTGGCTGGGATATCGTGATAAGTCCTTTTCCCTTAGGATTTTGGGTCATTCAATTCCTTTTAGTGGGGAACAAATTAGGTGCATGACTTTTTTTCTTTGCATATTTTCAGTGCCCTTATAATTGTCACCAAATTATATTATCTGTCTTTGTAGATTCAGTTCCAGCATAAATTCTTGTTCTATTATTAGTAAGTACTTATTGTGGCTGCTATTTGAATTTCAACATATGTCTTCATGAGTCTATTCAGACGAATGGAATATTTTATTCCAACATGATATTGTTATCACTTGTCTTCTAAAATCCACAATTTATGCATGAAAAAACTAATGTTTTAGTTTTTGATCCGTAATCATTGGGAGTGGAATAAATTCAAACATCGTTTTGAAATAAAAGATATTATCAGCTGTTTGGATACTACATTTGCCTATGGTATTAATTTTACCCAACGGCTACTTGCAATTTATGATGCTATTTATTGTCCTATTGCTCTTCTGGAGCAACATGTAATTTTTCACCACATTTTGATTTAAGTAGGTGAAATTTGCTTAGCAACCCATTCGAAAAATATAGCTAATATGCCATTTAAATGTATGTGTATGTGTGTGTACGCATTTAAATAAAGAAAGTACTTTACAATGTCAACTTGAGTGCTTTTTTTGATGCAAATTATATTCAACTCGAAACTAAATTAATTGTTGAGTCAACGCATGTACTAGAGATGGTGTTGATGAATAAATGCAAAGAGTTTAGTCCAGAGCCCAATAAATGAGAAGGATTAATGACGTATGAGGTCCACAAGGACTGATTTCAATCATCCATGAGTCATGGACCCTGGTAGGAGTGGCAACGGGGCGGGTTTTGGCATTCCCGTACCCACCCCTCTAAAGATCGGGATATGATTGGGGCAGGGTGGATCGGGGACGGGGCGGGAGCGAGTATCCCCATTTGTATTTTTTATAATTTAAATAATATTTTTAGTTTTCAATATATATATATATATATATATATATATATATATTTGTTTTGTTAAATTTATGTGTTATATTTGTTAGCTTTAGAAGTTACCATCAAGTATACCAAAAAATGAATATTAGATCATTTTTTCGAAAATAATATTTTCATATATAATATATATACAATTTCAATAAATTTAATATATAATTATATATGTATAAAGTCGGGCGTGGCGGGGTGGGGCGGGGCGGGGTACCCTAAACCCATCTCCACTCTGATCCTGACAAAATCGGGGCGGAGATTCTCCATTGTGTTAGGGGTGGAGACGGGTTCCCCGATCGAGTTTGGAGCATTTTTCCATCTCTACACCCTGCTTTTAATTTTAATATTGGGTAAATTATAAAACATATCCACGACATTTACCCTAATTACAATAGATTCTAGCAATATTTCAAAATTACAAATACCCCCAAAGTATTAGAAACACATCCTTGAAGTTTGCATTTCTAGTTAACAAATACACACATCTTAACGGTGCAATTTGTAAAATATAAATAATTATCAATGAGTATTTATAATTTTGAAAGCTAACTCGTTTTTTTTTTTTTAACTATACTGAGTTTAATGATAATTTTTTTGCAATTAACCTGTAATATTATTTTTTTTCTTTCATGTACTTGGTATTTTGTAGTTTAAGTGCAACTTTTCAAATTGGAGTGACAAAATTAATCATTGCAAAGATGAAATCTAATGAAGAGAGAGAGAGAGAGAGAGAGAGAGAGAGAGAGAGAGAGAGAGAGAGAGAGAGAGAGAGACGAGGAATGTGAAAGATAGAAGGAAAAAATGGGACCCATGATGATGAAACCAGACAAGGAAAGAAACAAATAATTACTAAAAGATAAGAGAGAGTTTCATAAAGTTTGAAGATTGAAGCTTCAAAGCAAGAAAACAGGGTGGCGGTTTTGTGTCCTATTCGTGTTTTCCTTTTTGTATGGTTTTTGTGGGTCTTGTTTTGCTTCTTTCATCATGGTATTATTTGTGGGCTTGGAACTTTCATGTGCACTGTTTGGCCAAGCCAATTATCTGATTTGATTTCTTGTTCTCTTTCTCAATTTCTATTAACCTCCTTAAATTTTTTGTTCTTACACTATGATTCAATGGGTTGTGGACCTATTTGAATAGTATAGCATGGAAAATTTCCAGTTTGGTCTTGTAGAGTTGGGAATAATTACAAAAATTACTCTTTAGGTTTGGATTCATTAAAGGAAAAATCCCAGAACCTCGAGTTTGTACCTTAATTGGTATCGCTTACTCTTTGTAAGGTTGTTGACAAGGGGTTCGAATTCAGTTTCTTTGAAATTTATCCCCGTCCCTCCAACCACTACTTCCAACTTATTAAAAAGAAAAGAAAAAACCCAGAAATATTTAAAAATTACTAAAATTTCCTTGAGGTTTGGTTATGTGTTAAACGTAAATAAGTCATTGCAATCTATTTACAAATATAAAAAAAATGTTTGAAATACTTATGCTTGTGAATGGGTGAAATGTAATACATAATCAATCTGTAAAGAATGATAAATTCCATTGAAGAAGATAGAACACAATATGATCAATTGAATGAATGAGTTCATGGTGGTTTACATATATATAGAAAGGCTGGAACTACTGGAACTATTCTATTGGATGAGTTAATAACAGAATTAACTATATTAACTATACAACAACAACAACAAACTAATATTCTACGTGGGGTCGGCTATACGGATCATATCGCGCCATCGTTTATGGTCATAAGCCATATTTTCGTTTATTTCTAGGTATAACATGTCATGTTTAATAGCTTCTTTCCAAGTCTTTTTAGGCCTACCTCTTCCTTTTTTGATTTGTGTGAGTGATTCTCTACCTTCTAAACGTCGCACAGGTGCATCTAAAGGTCTCCTATAAACATGTCCAAACCATCTTAATCGTGTTTCTCTAATTTTCTCGTCTATTGGTGCTACTCCCACTTTGTTTCTAATGTGTTCATTTCTTATTCTATCTAATCTAGTGTGTCCGCACATCCATCTTAGCATTCTCATCTCTGCTACCCTCATTTTTTGTTCGTGTTCATATTTAGTCGCCCAATATTCTGCTCCATAAAGCATTGCGGGCCTTATGGCCGTTTTATAAAATTTTTCTTTCAATTTTAATGGTATTTTACGGTCACAAAGGATAGAAGATGCACTCTCCATTTATTCCAACCCGCCTGGATCCTATGTGTGACATCTTTATTGATTTCTCCGTTCTCTTCAATTATAGATCCTAAGTATTTAAAACTCTTTGTTATACTCACTTCATGTCCATCAAACATTCGCCTCATTGTTCCTGTTGTTTTTACTAAAGTGGCATTCCATGTATTCTGTTTTAGCCCTTATAGTAAAACCTTTTGATTCGAGTGCTTCTCTCCAAACTTCCAATTTTGCATTTACTCCTTCCCTTGTTTCATCAATTAAAACTATATCGTCCGCAAATAACATACATTCATGAATGGATTTTTGTAAGTGTTTAGTGATTTCATCAATTATTAGGATAAAAAGGTACGGGCTTAGAGCAGATCCCTGATGCAAACCTATAGTGTTTGGGAATTCACTAGATATTCCTGTTGGTGTCCTAATACATGTTGTTATACCATCATACATATCTTTTATGGCATCTATGTAGGCTATTTTTATTCCTCTTTTTTCCAATACGCGCCACATTATATCACGGTTGACTCTATCGTATGCCTTTTCAAGATCAATAAAAATCATATGTAAATCTTGTTTTCTCTCATTAAATGGCCAAAGTTCTAGAATTTATCTAGAAAAGTCTTATGAAAATATCTTAGATATTATTTGTAGAAAAGTTTGTAGAATATTTTAAGAAAGTAGATATTTTGGAGGATGATTCTAGTGAATGAATTATAGGTAATCGAATTATAGCCATTAGATCAAATAAATCCTAGCTATTGGTTAGAAAGTTGTCTTAATATAAATAGGATTTCTTGATCATTTTGTAACAAACAAAAATTTGAGAAGAATCAATACAAGCAAATATTTCTCCACTAAAAACTCTCTTAAATAACCTCCCCCTTCTACAAAGAACAAATAATTTCTCTTCCAACTTTCAATTTCTAAATAACTCATTCCCCCTAAAATTGAGATAACCCTCCTCCAACAAAACCTACATAGAATAGATATGTTACCGTCCTTATGGCATGCATATTATAATCGTCCACAAATGATTTATTTACATATTTAATTAATTTATATTCATTATAAATATCAGTTACATGAGCCATAAATACGTGTATCGAAAATGCGCCTATATAGAATTAGAGTACCAAAAGTACAATTAAGCCTTTTTATTAATATATATCTTGACTTTTTTTTTAAAATCAAGGAATTGAGTCCGCCGGATGGCAACAATTTTGCATTGAAAACCCTCGCCAGTCCCGTCGACACACCCATCCCGACAATGACCTCATCAGCGCTGCAAAGCGGCCCCTCGGCCTGTAGAACGTCGCTGGAGACAAAAATATAGACGTCCAACAACTCGACGTGCTTTTATGTTTTCTACTTTAAAATGTGATCGATTGCATTCTTATGAAATTGAATGTGTACATATGTGATAGCTATGATTTGTAGATAATGGTTGAATTGTTGGTTGTTGGGATTTAATTGAAAATTTTGGATGATTTTGTTTGGGAGAAATGGTGTTTCCGAATTTTATAGTGTCAAAAATAAATTTGTCAAACTTTGGTGTTGAAGGCAATAGGTTATAGGGTTTAACATGTGTAATGTGTTTGGTGGTTGAACTTAGGGGTGTCCATTGTTCGAGTCAATTCGAAATTCGATTCAACTCGAATTCCAATTTCACGTTTGAATTAGGATTTTTGAATTTCGAATCGAGTTTCGAATCAACTCGAATTTTGAATATGAATATTTGAATCAAATAACGAATTGGGGAAAGTTTTTCGAATTCTATTTGAAAATCCTAATTCGAGGTGGAATTCGAGTAAATTCGATTCGAATATCAATTCGTATTCGTATTTTAATTCGAATTCTTGTATTGATTCGAACTCAATTATAATCCAAATTTAATTTACATATTATATATTTTAAACATTATACAGATATTAATTGTGCGAATTAACATAATATAAGTAGTTGATATATAAACAACATTTAATTTCACATGACTATTATAATAAAATTATTGCAGTAGAATTATATCATTGGTCATAGCTAATTTCAAAGTTCAATCATCATTTCAAAGTTTCAACATTTTTTGTGTAGCTTTTGATTTATCTTATGATGTGTTTAAACTTAAAAGAACAATATGTTTTTATTTCAAGAAAGAATATTGCTTTTGATTTTAATAGATTTCAGCTTTAAAATATTTTGTCTTTAGTTTTTGTAATATCTTTAAAGTAACAAATAGTTTTGATAATTTATATGGTTTGCTTATGCTTTTATTTCATTATATAATAATTTTGTTAAAAATAAAATTAAAAAGTTTTGATAATTTTACTTGATGCTACGGTCCTTGGGAATCATATTATTTCATTTTACGAGGAGCTCTTTGTGGATATCGGGAGCTCTACCACGGATTTCTCGCTAGTCGACCAGGTGCTCACCCAATGGTTGGGGCGCGGGATAATGCCAGCCTAACTGCCATTCCCTCGGATTCGGAGTTGCAAACCGCGGTGTTTGATATGTACTCGACGATTCTCCGGGGCGATGGGTTCAATGGGATTTTTTACCGCCATTTCTGGGATGTCATCTCTCTGAGGTAACAGACGTTGTTCGCTCTTTCTTTAGTAATTCGTCACTACCTCTGGGATTGAATGCTAGTTTCATGGCGCTCATCCCAAAGACTAATGATACAAATGTCATTGTAAACTTCCGTCCGATTGTTATGAGCAACTTCCTTTTCAAGATTCTCACGAAGATATTGGCTACGCGACTTGGGTTCGATTATTCTTTGATTATTTATCTCCGACTCGGTTTGGTTTTATCCCTTAGACAAATTCATGAGTGTATTGCCATGGTATCCGAAGGTTCAATGTCTTACGGGATGTCTGATTCAATATGCTCACGAAAATCGATATTCGCAAGGCATTCGACACATTGAGGTGGGATTTTTTACTACATGTCTTGCGCCGTTTCGGTTTCTCCGAGACGTTCGTGCGCTGGGTGGAGGTGGTTCTCCGGTCGTCCAGGAGTATTGTATTTCCATCATCCATTTTATACGCTGACGATATTGTCATTATGTGTGGGGCGTCTTCATCCAATGCCCGGTCTTGCTTCGATTCTTCCTCATTATGCGATATCTCGGTCAAGTGTTTATTCCACAGAAATCCAAGGTCTATTTTGGGGACGCAGGGTTTCGCATTATGTCCGTGGGAGGGTGCAACACATTCTAGGGATTCTTCCGGGCGTTCCCACCACCTACTTGGGCACTCCAATCTTCAAGGGAGCTCCAAAGGTCGCAAATATACAGACTATCTTTGACAAGATAATCCTGAAGTTCCGACGATGGAAAGGCTCGTCTCTCCCTTGCTAGTAGGGTTTGCCTTGTTAACTCGGTGATAACTAGTTCTTTTCGTGCACACCATGATGATTTATAAATGGCCCTGCCATTAATTGCTAAAACAAATGGAAAAAGCCATGCGTAATTTCATTTGGACGAGGGACGTGAATTCTAAGGAAAGGTAGTGGTCAATGGAATACATGTTGCACACCCGGGCGGAGGGAGGATTTGGCGTGCGATCGATCATGGTCTGCTAACAAGACTTTCTTAATGAAATCGGGGAAGGTTCGAACTCGGACTCGGTGGTCTTCGGGACTCTCGGACAATGGTACTTTACTAGAAATGGGGATATCCTGAGGTCCTTTATTCCTTCTTCTATTTGGGTAGGGATTAAACCCCTGTATTTCGATTGCTTGGATGGTGCTCGTTGGATCCCGGCGCCAATTCCGAGGTATTATTTTGGATTGATAATTGGTTGGGATACTCCATTCTTGTGAAATTGGCATTCCGGAGGATTATAGATATTTATTCCAAGAACGTATCTCCGATTATTTTTATTATGGATCCTCGGCACTTCACCCTCCCCTTTGTGGAGGCTTATTTGGGGAGCTGGTTCGAGCTATTGTGCGCGTCCCCAATTGCGCCTACATACCGGGATACTCGTGTTTGGATGAACTCGAGAGGATGGTTCGGTTACCTCGAAGACGGCTTATAATTATTTACGCCCCTAGCGCCCGGCGATTAGATGGGGTTCTTGGATTTGGTCCCAGCATATCCGGAATCGGAGATCGATGGTGGCATGGAGGCTATACACAACCGATTGGCGATCCCAGGATTCTTTACGAGCTAGGGAAGTTTCTTGGCCCTTTGGTTTGTGTTCTTTGCGGGAATCGGGGAATCGGTTGATCACTTATTTGTTTCTTGTGCTTTTGCAGGCATATATGGCGTTGGATCTTCCAAGCCTTTCACGTGAACCCTCCAGGAGCTTACAGTTTCAATGAATGATTGTACAACTTATGTCTCTTCATTTTAGTGACCGGACGCTTTTCTTTGCGTGTGGCAATATTATCCTGCATCTGGCTTATTTGGCACATCCGTAATGAGTGATTTTCCACAACAAAGTCTGACTCCGGAGGCGGCGCTCATTCACCTCACGGTACTCATTGTTGAATCAAAGATCTTTGGACCGGGGATGCATGAATAACGATCAACAAGACCTCTTTATCTGCGTGGTTTAAGAGTTCCGGAAGGAGCTAGGCATGCTCCGAAGATTGTGGAGGTCCAGTGGCAAAACCCCTCCCGGGTTGGATCAAGGTTAACACGGATGGCGGGCGCTTCGGGGCGCGGACAATCTAATGACCTCCGGTGTCTTCCTGACTTAGAGGATTCTTTCGGATGCTTTGTCCATCACCGTGGTTCGAGTTACGCATTTGAAGTTGGAATTGGTTGCAGCAATGTGGGCGATTCAATACGCATTGCAAATGGCCGGACGCAACTTTGGGCCGAATCGGATTCGATGTATGTGGTGAACCCGCTTTGGAAGAGAACGATGGAGGTCCCATGGCGCCATATTAGCTATCGGCGCCAAATCTTGCATCTGCTCGATGGCATTGATCTTGTAGTCTCTCATATCTTTCGCGAAGGCAATCGGGTGTGGCGGATCTTTGCCGAGCAAGAAGACGGAGAGTGGCACCTGGGGGCGTTCCGCCCACGCACCTTCTTCGCTACCTCACCGATGATTATGTTGGCCACTTCGTGGTTTCTTTTTTAAGCGCTTTTTCCTGGGGGTACTCTTTTTCCTTTCAAGGGTTTTTCCCACAATGGTGTGTTTTATCTTGGAAGGTTTTAACGAGGCCCCAACCATTCAGCCATTTGGTCGGCTTGCGACCACTTCGTTTTGGTTGTTGACATTATTTCCAGGCTTTCATTTGGTTACCTGATCCGCCTGTGATCAGGATTACTCTTTTTCATTTTTTATATATAATTCGCACTTATTCAAAAAATCCTAAAAATATGGGTATGAAACACAATCATGACCGGTTTATCGACAAATTTGAATTTTTGGATTGACTCGAATTCGATTCGGAAATCGACAAATCCAATTCGATTAAATTCGATTCGAAATTAATCGAATTTCGAATTGAGGTTTTAAAAATTCCATTCGATTAATTCGACTCGAGGAAGTCGAAGAATTCGGAATTCGATTCGATGAACACCCCTAGTTGAACTCCAAAGGGCCAAGAGCCTGAGCAGGCATTTTGCACATTTTTTTTTAATATATGGGATGATTTTTGATGGGACTTGTATGGAAATTATATGGGACTTATTTTTTCCCCCAAAAATAGAAATGACAATTTTTACCTGATCCGTAAGTACCTGCCCTGGCCCGTCCCGTTTGGGTCGCACCGCCCCATGACTCGGGGCTGAGCGGTTCTGGGTCTCACTTTCGCCCCGCGTCGCCTAGATTTTTTAGTTTAAAAATATACGTTAATATATATTTTGCATATATTATATATATTTTTATATAATTTTTATGTACTCTTGTATTATAGTTAACTAGTTATTTGCCCGTGCGATGCACGGAGTGTGTAATATGAATGTGGTGTTTCTATGTAAATTGAATGCATATAAAATATATATATATAGACAAAAACTCCTGTTAGACCGTCTGACGGGTCAAAATTCGTCAGACGGATCTAACCCAAATCCAAATCATGAAAAAATTTAGCTACGTGGAAGCCTGGTATATGGGCTAGTTGGTGGCCCATGCCTATGGGCCATGCCACTAATAAAAATTAAAAAGTGAATAGGCTATTCAGCCTTAACAAACCTTTAAAGGTTCAACAATACACATAAACTCATCCAATGCAAGCTTCGCGCCTCCTATAGACGTGGGACTTGAGGTGGGCCCCATATATATTGCATTGAATGTGATTTCCTTGCTTTTTCGCTTGTTGGTCTTTAGTTCGCTTTCAATAATTTTTACCGAATTTTGTGCACGATTTTGGATAGTTAATTATTGTAGTTTCCCAAAAACGTATTAGCCGTCCTTCTAAAACGTATTAGCAGTTCTTCTGAAATGTATTAGTAGTTCCCTAAAGAGTATTTTAGTATTTCTCATGAATATACTCCCGAAATGTATTAGCAGTCCTTCAAAAAAGTATTAGTAGTTCTTCGAAAAAGTATTAGTAGTTCCGTGGAGAGTATTTTAGTAGTTTCCCTGAATATAATTAAATTTTTCTCCCGAAATGTATTAACAGTCCTTCTGAAAGTATTATCCGTCCTTTTAAAAAGTATTAGCAGTTCTTCTGAAATGTATTAGTAGTTCCCTGAAGAGTATTTTAGTATTTCTCATGAATATACTTCCGAAATGTATTAGCAGTACCTCAAAAAAGTATTATTAGTTTCTCGAAAAAGTATTAGTAGTTCCCTGTAGAGTATTTTAGTAGTTTCCCTGAATATAATTAAATTTTTCTCCCAAAATGTATTAACGAAACTTTCAAAAAAGTATTAGCCGCCCTTCTAAAAAAAGTATTAGCGATAAATGAAACCGAGGATTTATTATACCTGCAGGAAGAAGATTTGAAGGAATAAAAAGAAACAATTTTGAATTTGGGGAGAAAGAGAATGAGGACGGGTCGGTTTATTTGATATTTAGACCGGTCTAACGGATCTAGATCCGTTAGACGATCTGACAGGAGACTAGCTCATATATATATATATATATATATATATATATATATATATATATATAGGATTTGGTTCAAATGAGACCACCTCTCTAGTTGAGACAGTGTGGACTCATCTTACCCATTGATCTTAAAAAATGAAGGAATGTGATTAATTCAGTTTTTTAATTATTTCCTAATTTTCGATTTTTTAAGGGTAAAATTGTAATTTTGTAATTCAAATTAGTGGTCCCAGCTGATTTTATAGGCTGAAATTGACACTCAGGGATTTTGTGGCGGATTTTAAGGAACTGTTTTCTTTCCAAATATTTTTATTTTACAAAGATAGTTAGTGTTATTCTACTTTGCATAATTAGACATCAAATAATGCATATTTAGTTATTTTGTTGGCACTGCTTTTTACGAAAATAAGACATAATTGAATATAACGTCTTCGCATATGTAGTTATACTACACCGCATAAATAGGTTCAATATAATGTATATTTAGTTATGAAAATGGGATGTTCTTTTGGAAATTATAAAAATGGGATGTTACATAATGTCTTTGCATATTTAGTTATTCCACAATGCATAGATGGTTTCTAGATAATACATAGTTAGTTGATTTTGTTGCATAGTTTATGACGTCTTGCATAGTTGGATATAATGTACTACATATTAGTTTTTTTACGCCGCATAGATAGTTTTTCGGATAATGCATATTTAGTTGAGTTTTGTTGCATATTTAGTTGAGTTTTGTTGCATATTTAGTTTTCGAACTCACTTTGCTATTATTTCTCCGTAATATTGCACCGATTTTTCTTGTTTTTTCTCTCGTAATTTTCATGAACCGTAATTTTCGAGTTCTTCACAATTTTCTTTATTTGCGTTAATGGAGGAATGAGAGAGAGAGAGAGAGAGAGAGAGAGAGAGAGAGAGAGAGAGAGAGAGAGAGACGTGAGATTGAGGAAATTGGGAGATGTATGAGAGAAAAGAGATTTGATTCCATTTTTGTAACTAACTTGTTATGTTATTTTACCCTACTACCCTTATATTGATTAAATTAATATTTTAATATATTTTTTATCTATTAAATCATACACATTGATTAATAGTTGGGGATGGTTGAGATTAGTCCATTGTGTCTCACCTAGAGACATGGTCTCACTTGATCCTCCCCCTATATATATATATATTATCAATCTTATTTCAATTAAGCTACATCAGCACAAAAAATTACAAATTTTGAAATATTTTTTTGTGCACAACTTTATTTGTCTGTTTGTCATTACCTCAAACTTATACTTTCAAACTCTTTTGATTGGTAATTCGAGAAACTGCAACATATAATTGGTCATACTAAAAATTGGACTCTTTAAGTGCATCCCGACATTATAAGGAGAACGTCTTTGGCTCTTATTTATAATTATAATATAATTAAGCTACAAACACATTACAAAATCTATGTAAAGTATGTGAGTAATAATATGTTTCATATATATGCTACATATAACAATTAAATATTCTAATAAATTATTTTATATATATTTCATTTCTTTTAATTGAATTAAAGATTCAAAATATAATTTTTAACTTATAATAAAAAAGTCCAAGAAATCAATAACAACTCAAATACAAAGAAATCACTTAACCCAAATACAAACTTCTATTAATAAGCCCAAATTGAAAATTTCTGCAGGCTCATGAAGATAAACTAACACATAATTTACTCATAAAAATTTGACACTACGTGTCCTTCTAAAGTATCCGAATGAAGACACATCGGACATAATAAGTGATATAGATTAAAAAGAATTCTAAAATAAAATATAAAATAAGAAACCCTAATTTACACAATTCATTTCCGTTGTATTTCCATCGCTCCAAATGCTATCTGATACACAACTTCCCTCACTTCAAACCCTTTTTCGAAAATCGTATAATTCCAATTCCATTTGAGGAATCCCCTCTCTCTCGGCTTACACCACAACCGATAAATTTAGACGTCTCAATGATATATACCGACAAATCGACAACAATAATCCTTGAAAATGAATGGATTCAAGGTACTGACTGATATTTCTGAATTTCTAATTTTCTCGTGTTGATTCAATGATATACCCCGAAGGAGGGGTTAGCATACTACAGTACCACATTTTGTTAGTAATATTATTTTGGAAGAGGATATTATTTTTCTTTGTAGGGAGATGAGTATATTTAGGCTAAGAAATATAAGAGAGCTGGTGTTTGCTTGTATTCATTTTTCTCAAAAAATATTTTGGCTTGTTACAAAATGAACAAGACAATCCTATTTATATTAAGACAACTTCCTAACCAATGACTAGGATTTATTACATTTAATGGCTATAGTTAATCCACTAGAATTGTTTTCTAAAATATCTAGCTACCTAGAAGTTTCTACAAGAAAAATTCACTTTTGGTTCCATTAGACTTTACCCCTAATGATTTTAGTCTCATTAGACTCACTTTTAGTCCCAAATCGATATTTTTCACCAAAAATAGTCCCATAAGACTGAAAAACAGGAATTTTGGGGTTGCTCCGTTAAATAATTAACGAAAACCATCATGATGACAAAAATGGTCCCATAGGACATCAAAGTTAAATTTTTAACGACAAAAATGGTCCCTTAGGACACCAAAGTTAAATTTTTCACAAAAAATGGTCTCATTATTCTTTTTTTGGTTAAATTTAATATTATTGATGATAAAAATTATTTTAAATTTTATATTTTGCGTTATTTATTTAAATTAATATTGTGAATGTCCCACTTGAAAACTAAAAAAAATCTCTGTCCTACAAATATTTTTCTAAAAATATATTTTTCCAGTGTGTTTTATTTATTTCCTAAACTAAATTCAATTTACTTAAAATATTTAGAAAAACAAATAATTTTTCTATATTTTTTAAGTTTAAATCACTTCTTGATTTTGAAAAATATATGTAGTTCAACTGCCAAAAAATAAAAAAGTTTTTACGATATTAAATAATTTCATAATTTTTAAATATAGGAATTATTTTTAAAATTTTTAGAAAAATACTATTAAAATATTTTAGTAAAATTATAAATACTATTAAATTTTTTAGTAATATTAACCTAGCTCACATTTTTTGATTTTTTCATTTTTAAATATTTTATTTTTATTTTTTATGTTTCTAAATCGAACTTTACATTTCATCAAAAAAATAAAAAATCAAACTTTACATATATACACATACATGCACTGGATTATATGAAATCAGTATCCTAGGGCAAGAACACAGGGACCCAAAAAAAATCAAATTTTACATATACATACACTGAATTATATATGCATGTATTTGATTTTATTTTTTCGTATTACACATTCACAAAAAAAAATATTTAACATGTACTTTTAAAAGTTATTTTTCAAAAAAATTAAATTTTATAACTTGAGTTATAAATTTTATCATTTAAATTACTTTGTTAATTTTCTAATTAAATTGATACATATATTGAATCTTTTTTTGTATTATACATTCACTAAAAAAAATTAATTAACATCTATTTTTAAAAATTATTTTCCAGAAAAATTATTTTATAAAAGTAGAATTATTAAATTTTATCATTTAATTTACTTGTCAATTTTTTAATTATAAATAAAAAATAGTAACTTTAATGATAATATATTTTTTTAAATGCATATTAGTTATATTAGTTTTTAGAGAAAAATTCACTTTTGGTCCCATTAGACTGAGCACCTGATAATTTTAGTCTCATTGTTCTCACTTTTAGTCACAAATCGTATGTTTGACTTTCAATTTGACAGGTTTGACTGTTAATTTTTAACGGTGGGACCATTAGTGAGACAAGAAAAATTTTATGGGACTATTTTCAAGACATTGGACTAAAATCATTAAAGAGTAAGTCTAATGGGACCAAAAGTGAATTTTTCTCGAATTTCTACAGACTTTCTTCAAATAATATCTAAAATAAACGGTCTATTTTTAAAATAAATAATTAACAATAATATCTTCAATTAATTAACATCTAAAATAAATATTTGAAATAAAGTTTGTAGTCACCACCATCGCCCCATTTATCGGAGTCGCTGTAGTCACCACCATCACCTCCATTGTCCCCAAGGTGTTAACGTAAATGACCAGTAAATATATAATCCTATACATATAATCCTAAGAAGTTTCATGTAAATTTAAAGACATAGATCATAAGTCGTAGTAACTTCTTAACTTTAAAGAAAGGAATGAATACAAGTAACTGAAATATCTTTTTCTTCTATATCATAGTCTCTTAGTTGTTGCCTCATCCATAACACTTGGGCACAACAGCTGCCTACAACTATGTACTCTGCTTCAATTGTGGATGTATCTATTTACAAGCATTTGACAAGTATCTGATACACTTTTCCTGTTTACTCTACATCCAACATAATCAGAGTCTAAGTAATCAGAGTCTCTTGACTGCAGTCATATAACAAATACTAACCCTGAGATTTTGGTTAATTGTAAAAAAAACTTAATGTTTTTGAAAAAAAACACTTTGAATTTTGATTTTGTATTACATATTGTCTCTTTCATAAATGATAACATTTCAAACACCCTATTACGTTTGTGAAAATATTACAGTATTCCCTTTATTTTTAACACATAATCAAACCTTAGGGGACTTTTTTTGTGATTTTCAAATATTTTTGAGGTTTTTAAAAATTAATTGAATCCTCTGGGGTAGTTTTTGTAATTATCCCCTAACGAAATTTTGACTCTGGAAATGCTCCATTTTGTTTTTTGAAACAATAGTGTATTCAAAACTCAAACATAAATTACACTAACAACTGGCAAAAGGATGACCTTGATCGTACATATATGTGAAGGGGGAGGTTCACGTGCGAGGAAAAAAAATCACTCAATGAGGAAGTAGAACAAGACTCAAAAAGACAAAATAACTAAGTACTCCTGCTAGTGATTAAACCACCCCCATAAGGAGGAGTACTGAACACTCCTCAAGGGAGGTCTACAACTGGACCAATCCAGGCACGAGCTACATCACGCATTACAAGACATAAATTACTGATCTGCCTACGAGTTTGCAAATCAACTGGGAAAACAAAGACTTCAACAAAAAAACAAGAAAATTACAACAAAACACCAACTAAAAAAATGAAAAAACAAAAAAAAAATTATCTCTCTCCCAAATCTATTGCCGCAGTCTCTATCCAGCTCCAACCACCTTCCATGCAGCTCTGACCCGCCTTCACGAAGTAATCCCGACGGCCCAAGTCCATATTTAACTCGTAAAAAATAAAAACATCGTGAAGTAGAAAATCTAACCGGCGACCGGAATTTTCGGCCAGCGCCGGACTTCACAAAAGACCGATCATCGTCGATAGAGATGGCAAAATGACCCGCCCCACCCTGCCCCACCCCGTGACACGTGGCGGGGCGGGTCTGGGTATCATCTCCGCCCCGTGCTATTTTTTTAAGATATATTTAATATAAATTTTATATGTATATTATATAAAATAATATAGTTTTATTTATTTAATATTATATTTAACATATATAATGACAAATTTTATAAACAATCTGTATTTATAATAAAAAATATAATATTAAAAAAAATTACAATATAAAATATAAGATAAAAATATAAAAAAAATCAACACGAGACGACCCGTGGCGGGTCGTCCCCGTCCCGTCCCGTGGAATGGGACGTGACGAGTCTGAGTATTGAGATACTCACCCCACCCCATTGTCATTCCTAATCGTCGACCCTCCAAGAACAAACATGGAGGGAGGAGGGAGAGGAAACGGGTGGGCCGGGTGGCAGGAATGGGGGAGGGAGGGGAAGTGGGAAATGCTCCATTGGCCCCACAATTCTTTGCAGCGATCCGATCATCGGACCTGACATAGAACTCAAGCTGAAGCGGCAAGCCCACTGTATTTTTTGTTAAATAAAAATATAATGATTACAATTGATGTAATATCTTTTTCAGTGAAATATAATTGTTGGATCTGATTTGAGTAGATAATGTAAATTCTATAAATTTTCACAAGCAATCGTATTTTTTGTAACGAAAATTTCTGTAAACTCTTTTTCCAAACAATCAATTCTTGATAATCGCGTAATTTTAAGTCTTGTTTGTCACATAGTGTACCAACCTGTCCTTGGATCATCGTATTACAAAAATTTATGTATCAATTTTGGATTTTCCAAAATTTTCCAAAAATCAGATTACATATATTCTGTACTCATAATCAGATTCAGTCCATTAGACGAATTTTTTTTGTCCCACCATCGACCAGAATTGAGACAGTGACAAAATCAGTTCATGGGCTTGTCCGTTTCATTTGAAAACTGGTTGGTTTGGTATGTGAAAAAAACAAACAGCTCTTAATTAAAAGCACATCCTTGTGAAAACTTTTACATTAATTTCAGTGTTTTGACAGGTGAGCATTGATTCAAACTTCATTCTTATTTTATCCTCTTCAATATTTGCAAATTACTTACAAAAATTCAAAATCGAGAAGTTATTACTCAAATTCTTGCCTATATACAACTTATAACCTGATATATATCCAAGGGTATCATCGACTAACCCTTTAAAACCTTACTTGGTTGCGTAAATAAGTAGATAAATTAACAGAATATGAGTATATATATAGATAATTATGTGATTTGTAAATTTGTTTCGACCTAAAATATTAGGGTCACGATGGTCTTGTTTTGCAACAAAATGAAAAGTAAGAAAAACCATTCTTAAATTAAAAAGGGAAACTAAATTGGTTCTTTTGCGTACAAGAATTTTTCCTCAAAATTTTGGGGGCAAAGGTAATTATTCCCTTAGTTTGTACATAAATATGAAAAAATATCAATAAAATTAAGAAGAAAAAACAAATTTGGACCCGCCTTAAATCTGCCCAAAATAGCCCTAACAATATTTCAACCAAGAAGTGAATTAAATGACTACTTGAATCTACATGGCATCGAACATCAGTGCTTGATGACACGTTCCTCGGGTGGTTACAGGGGACAGTGCCAGCTGGTGGTATTTTTCCGTCCCAAGATCGAAAGCCATTATCAATTCCCCTGATCGAAAGTCAATATGATCGAAAGCCATTATCATTATCGCACATGTCTGTTAGCCGAAACGGAATTGCTCAATCACAAAAATTGATTTTATGTGATCCGAGCAATCCGAAATAGGATCTTGAAACGTAATGCGTATTAACATGAATTGATTAATTTGTAAGAACAACAAAGAATTGAGATTACCCTTGTAGCGTCTTTCAAAAATCTCCAAAATCAGAAATTCCACGCTCCAAACCCTCAAGCCTTCTTCAAATGTTCTCCAAGAACTCAAGAATGCGAAATGAATCTCTCTTGTGTGTGTGTGCAAAAATGATCGATAGATGTTATTAAGTAGGAAGAAAAATAATTAACTATGGAAACTTTTGCCAAAAGGAAAGTATTACTTTAGGTAATATTCTCGATTGGCAAATCAAATCATATTGATTGGCAAATCATATGATTTATCTTCTTTCCAAAATTATCTCAATCACCCACTTAATTAAATACATTTGCATTAATAAATTATAACTCTTATAATTTATTCCTATTTTTTTCTAGAGCCACCAAAGGACTGATCGGACCCAATTAGACTAAGCTCCAATAAATTAATTTCGATCCAATCAACTCTTGATCAATCAAAATAATTTATTAATCTTATTCCATTCCACTAAAGGGATAAGATTGCACTCTTAATCTAATTGAAATTACTCAAGCCAATAATTAAATCCTCTCGATTTGTCGATCTTACATGTCACCCCGTTGATCAACTAAATATTAGAAATAGGATAAAATGATCAAAATCCATTTTCTAATATTTATAAATCTCAATCCTCATCTCCTATCTGATCCCATGTGATTGCTTATCACATCACTGAATTCAACAACAAATGTCGAATTCTCGAGCTAAGATTCTACCGTCTATTAGAAGAACACATGAGATTATGATCATGCCTATTAAATAGGTGACGGATTCCATATTGTGAATATATGTTCCTTGTTATTTCACTTTAATTCCCAAAGCATCGAGATATTGATCATCAATTTAATCTTACTCATTGATGCCTCAAAGAACTTCAAGTTAGTAATCAAAGTTCATTACCCACTCAGGATTAAGGTGTCACGTACGATAATCAAGTGAAATTAAATATCTATTGGTCAATTAAATATTTAATTTCACGTAGTCCAGTCCAATACATTTAGAAAATGTATTAACAATTTTATTACCAAAGTCAAGATAAACTTCAATAAAATTGAGACGATCTTATCAAAATAAATTGTCCATATTTATTTACCGATCGTGGACTTTAATTCTTTGAATTGAATTATAAATTGAATCTTTCTGTGTTTAACAACTTAAACACTCAATTTATAATATCAAACAATTCATGGACATATGCAAGCTCGATATATATGAAAATAATACTTTATTCAAAATGTCAATTAAATAGTAATTTACTCGTAGGCACAATACTACCAACAATGTCAACAAAAAATCACAAGGATAATCCTTAATCGTATTCCACGAATCCAATTTCAGACTGTAAAAGTGTCTCGTACATGAGTTTTTTGTGACCTATCATCACAACTTGGTAGTCATAGGCAGCAGAATCATACACAAACCCGTAACGAGGTTGTACGGATCCATACGACCTCGTACGACTCCGTACGAACCCGTACGCTAGGAGATTCGGCACCTATAAATACATCAATGTTTCATTGCTACATGTATCACATTTATTGCTATTCACCTCCCTTTACATTTACTAGCGACCTAACACCTGTACTGACTTAAGCATCGGAGGGTCTTAGCTGGGAATCCTCCCGGCTAGCCTAACGTTTAACTCTTTTACAGGATCCGAACCGAAAGTACCTAGACTCGAGACGAACCGACCCGACCCGAAATACATATGATTTGCTCACACCCAAATCAACGTGAAATCTTGAAAATGATGGGAATTTGAGTGTTTTATTTTTTATTTCTTTCTTTGTTTTTTGTTTTTGCCAATTTTAGTAGTGGATGAATGTTAAAAGTCATATATTTTTCTCTGCCAGAAATAGATGGTCATCTTCCAATTCAAGATTTTTGGGAGCTGTATTTGGATGAGGCAATACGGACTATTATTTTTGCCGATTCATTAATTATTTAATTGTTGATGCGGACTCTCCTCCCGCGGCTACTGAAACTTTGCCTTCTTCCGCCCCTGAGATTGACGCTAATTTGCAACCTCAGAATGCTGGTAAGATTCTTTTAGTTTTCTATCGATTAATTTCTTCAAATTAATGTATTGATTACTGTAGACGTATTTATCTTGCTTTATTTTTTTTTCCGCATTGCTGTGTTTCGTTTAAAGTATGAGTTTTCATGGATTTTGTTTTGATAATTTAATCAATTCAATATGGACTCCATCAAAAAATAATATATGTGCAGATTTACAAACAATTCACCGCCTATGGACTACATGCACTTGCCGAAGAGCTGCTTCAACGAGCCGTCTTAAAGACTTAGATTTGTAAGACGATCTCGCAAGAAACTTATGGATTTTTGGATTTGTTTCGAAGTACTCATATGAGTAAAGAAGATGAGAAATATGAGAAAGAAATATGGAAAATTGGAAGAGGGTGAGAAATATGAGAAAGAAATATGAGAAATTGGAATAGGGGTTATTTTTCTGTGTAGGAAGAGGAGTATATTTAGGATAAAAAATATAAGAGAGTTTCAAGAATATTTGTTTGTATTCATTATTCTTAATTTTTTTTGGCTGGGTACAAAATGAACAAGACACTCCTATTTATATTTAGACAACTTACTAACCATGGTTAGAATTTATTCAATCTAATTCTAATGGCTATAATTCACCCACTAGAATTATTTTCTGAAATATCTAGCTACCTAGAAATTTCTACCAGCTTTCTTCAAATAATATCTAAGATATTTTTTTAGACATTCTAGAAAAATTCTAAAGCTCGAGTCTTTTCGGTTTGGCCTCTTATTTATCTTTTAACTCAAAATATTATTGTTTGGGCCAAATCCAAATCAAGTTAATTTCCAACAGTTTGTTTCCTGTTATAGTGTGTCTGTGTGTGTTTGATTATGATTTTTGAAGTGTACATTTGTATATTTGACATAAATCTACTTGATGATAGCCTTCAATTTGTTGGGTTAATTTGATGTACTATTCAACATGTGTCCCATTTGAGTGTGCCGCTAGTCTTTTTTCTCATTTTTCATTTTTGGTCCCTTCAACAAGAAAATTCCTCTGAAACTCAATTTTTGGAAAAGAAAAGTATTTAACATTTTTTTCCTACTAAAATTCTAACATTTTCCATACTCAATAGTTTGAAAATGTTTGACACAATTTATGCGGGTCTCAAAATTAAAATGTAAATTGGTTTTGCATTTTGTTTAAGGGAAGAAAAACAAATAATATAAGCGATTATATTTTTTTTAAGTAAGGTTGATAGAAACAAGTGGGATTTAGTTCTTGAGTCATTAAATTTTTTTATTTAGAATTAGTTGAATAAGTGATTTATTAATATTGACTAATTTTTTACCCGTACAATTCACGGGGTGTATATTAGTGAGACATTTGTTTTGTACTATTACATGTACAATTTTCTAATAGTTCTATGAATTACATCATTTGTATTTGGGAATGGTAACATGGTAATATCCCCGTGAGGAACCATGTTTGTTGGTAATTGAATAGAATGGGATGTGGAATCCCCGCTTAATTCAAGGATGGGTGGGGTTGTGAGCGGGGATGGAGATTTCTCGTTTCTCTAGAATCGATGATGGAATATGGACAATATTTATTTCATCTCCCCCTTTTTCATTCCGATTAGATAAAATGGATTCTCCGTTCTCATTCCCATTCCCCAAATATGCATATTGTATTTATCTATTATTAATATTAATTCTATTTATAATTTTTTATTTATTAATTGTAAAAGTTAAACACAAGAATCTTTATAATTTAACTTGCTCTCATTTTTTGTTTTATAAATTATGGATTTATGTTATCTGTATTTTAAAAAAAGAGAGATTGTTGTAAGTTTTAAATTTCAAAAACTAATTAAAATATAAAAATATTTATTTTTATTATGAATCATACGGTTAAACAATAAAATAAATTATATAAACTATAAAAAATCTCTTTAAATATGAAATTATTTGATTGTGTAATTTTATGAATAAATCTATTTATAGATCATGTTTATCTATAAGAAGTAAAAATTTGAAAAAAGTTTAACTGATCAATATTGTTTTTTTTATTATTGCCCCAATGCTGAATATTTAATAAATTGTCTTTACAATCAATAATATGATCGTTTGAGATTTGAATATTTTTAGGGGTTTAAAAAGCTGAATTGTAATAATTACTAAAAGAATTAAATAAAAAACATGTTTTATATTTAGCAACATATTTTAAGGGAAAATGAAATAATTAAAAAAAATATTTTTATGTATATATATGTACACATGTATCAAAAAATTATCAAATAGTCAAATTTACATCTAATTCCAAATGTATAACTCTAAAACTTGAATATCAAAATACGTTGATAAATATAAAAAATAATTTCTATTAACATAAAATGTACGTTAATATATAAAATAATATATTATATATAATACTATTATATAATTTTATAATTAATAAATCTTATTTTTTGTCTCACATAAATATATATAATATTATGTATGGATATAAGTGATATATAAAACTTGATACATATTTTGAGATATTTTTTCAATTAAAATAAGTATTTTTTAATTTAATTTAATCAATTTAAATATAATTTTATATAACTATTAAGGAATGGGATAAACCCCATAAAACAACTATAAATATATTATAAGTAGCGAAAATACATGAATATACAAATTGATGTTCAATAGCCCGAGTGCATAATTCTTAAAGCTCATTATATAAATTACAAAGTAATGAATAAATATTTCTTATATTTTTTTATTAATTATGTTTTTCTATTTCATATATACAATATGTGTGTCAAACTGAAGATCACAAAAAAATGATTAATTTGATATATTTTACATAAAAAACAGATAAAAAATCAAAAAGTTATTATTATTTTTAAAAAAATAAAAATAAAGACAGTAATTAATGTAGTACACACACATATTTTGGAAAGATAATTTTACATATTTTATATTATTTTTAAAAGTTATTATTTAAAGAAAGTTGACTACCAAAAGTAATAAAATATCAAATACTTATCACTTCTTATTATTATACATATGTTTATTACTTTTTATAGCACAAAAAAATTGGCGGTAAAATCTTCTCATACTATTTCCAGAAGCGGTTGTTATTATATATATATATATACTAGAACAACACCCGTGTGTTACACGGATTTATCAAAAAATAAAATTAGTGTCGCAAACTCTAATAGTTATAAGAGATTCAAAATACTAATTAAAAATACCAAAAAAGAAATTCAAAATTTAGAAGAGTATCATACAATCATTCACTTCAATTTCTAAAAAACTTCTTTGTAAACTACATTATTTGTTCTATTTAAAAGTGTAACATCCTCGTCACAACTACGAATTTTCAAGCCGTATTAGTTTTAAATGGTTGAAAGAGTACAATTTGAATTTTTGAATGTTTTCTGGAAAGGGAAAAAATCTCTATAAAATTGTTTATTTGTGCTAATTTTAAATACTTGGCCATAGTTTGCTTTTGCAGAAGCTAATAAATTAGTTATGGTAAAAATAATAAATCATTGACATGCTTAAAAAAGATATTTAATATAATTGTTATACCCCCGTAAATAATTTAAATCACAATTAAAAGTATAATAAGTATTAGAGATAATAATTGAAATTATATCCTCGTTTTTCGTATAATAATAATATTTAAATCATAATTAATTTGCAAACTCAAAAATAACTTCCTAATTTTATATCTTTGATTTTTGGGATTATTTAATTTACTGATTAAATGTTTGATTGGATTTTAATAGTTATATATGGAAATAGAAAATTTAATTATTAAGTTGAAGATAAATTGATAGTAAATTGATATAGTAAATCAATTTATAGTTGGAAGAATAAGGTGGTGGCATGGTTTGCCACGTGGCTAAATATGAAGGTGATACATTTGGAAGAATAAGGTGTTGACACGTGTACCAAATTGCTCATGAGAAAACATGTGGCAGCTTGTTTTTTCTTTTAGTATATAGGGTTGATATATAGATTTGATTTATTTATACTTTAATTTTAAAGAGATTAGAATTATGATTGACTATTGAGATTAAAGTAGTGGTGATTTATAAGTGATTTGTTTAATTCTAAGTGGTTAATTTTAGGCTAGATCATAGAATCAAATCGTTTCCTTAGCCACTTTATCTCTTATTCTAGACCATTTTGATAAAAGATATTTAATCAATTTTAAAGCTCACTTTAGACCTTATTAGTTATTCAATTTTCAAATATTTCAGGGTTTTTTTAATAATTAATTGAAACCTCTAGGGTAGTTTTCATAATTATTCCTTATAGAAATTTCGACCCTGGAAATGCTGCATTGGCTCGACAATTCTTTGCAGCAATTTAATCGGGTTAATTAGTTGATGCTATCCACTTAGGTAGCTATTCAATTAGTGGGTTCAATACTCTTGGATCAACACATCCATATAGATGTGTGTATGCATGTGTTGATCCAATGATATCGAACCCACTTGGATAGCTACCCAAATGGTACCCAAGTGGGTAACATCGACTTTTCCGATCCGATCATCACACCTGACATAGAACTCAAGCCCACACTCTATTTTGCTAAACAAAAATATAATGATTACAATGATGTAATATTTTTTTCAGTGAAATATAATTGTTGGATCTGATTTGAGTAGATAATGTAAATTCTATAAATTTTCACAAGCAATCAAATTTTTTGTAACGAAAAATTTTGTAAACTCTTTTTTCCAAACAATCAATTCTTGATAATCGTGTAATTTAAAGTCACATAGTGTACCAACCTGTTTGGATCATCGTATTACAAAAATTTATGCATCAAATTTTGGATTTTCCAAAAATCAAATTACACACATTCTGTACTCATAATCAGATTCAGTCCATTAGACGAAATTTTTTTGTCCCACCATCGACCAGAATTGAGACACTGACAAAATCAGTTCATGGGCTTGTCCGTTTCATTTGAAAACTGGTTGGTTTGGTATATGAAAAAACAAACAACTCTCAATTAAAAGCACATCCTTGTGAAAACTTTTACATTTATTTCAGTGTTTTGACAGGGGAGCATTGATTCAAACTTCATTCCTATTTTATCCTCTTCAAAATTTGCAAATTAATTACACAAATTCAAAATCGAAAAGTTATTACTCAAATTCTTGCCCATATACAACTTAAAAGTTAAAACCTTACTTGGTTGCGTAAATAAGTTGATAAATTAACAGAATATATATGAGTATATAGAGATAATTGTGTGATTTGTAATTTTTTTTCGACCTAAAATATTGGGGTCATGATGATCTCGTTTTGCAACAAAATAAAAAGTAAGAAAAACCATTCTCAAATCTCAATTGACATTCTCAAAAAAAAAAAAAAAAAAAAACTCAATTGACAAGGGCAAATAAATTGGCTCTTTTTCGTATTATTATATCGGATGTTTTAAAAAAAATATTTAAAATATATTAGAGAATATGTAAAATGACAAGATATTTAATTTATTACATGCTTTTTAGTTATAAAATTTATCTAATTCATAGTGTTCAGATTTGATTTTATGATCATTATCTTTGTTACTATATTAAAATGAAGATTGTAATTAATGCATTTATGTTGAGATAATAATTGAAATACTTAATATAATATTATCAATACAATGACTGAAAATAATAAATAAACTGTATGCACTTACATTGCTGAATAATGATTAGTGCATTTTTAAAATATTTGGAAAATAAAACAAATGTATGTAATGTTGGTTGATTTTTTTTTTTTTTTGCAAGAAAATAATTTAGAAAACTGAAAAATATTTTCAAAAAATAACATGGAAAAATCTCTATACTAAAAAAAATTCATTTTATCTTATTTAAACTTAATAATTTCTACTTGTATTATATATTAAAATTTATAAACAACTTGTAAAAATTTTAACGCGACAAATAACATATAATTAAGAGAGGAAAAAAGTAAGATTGTGATTTGTTGTGAAATTTTTACCAAAAATTTCATTTTTGAGTAAAAATTGTGTTGGAAGTGTGATTGTTGGTGAAATGAATAAAAACTTTTCAAAGAAAATCTAATTTCTCTCCAAAATTAATTTTTTTTTCCCCTGTCACACTTCTCAACACCCACTAATATTATGTACTTTCTCTCCTTCCCCTATTCATATAAAAATTTCCGATAACTTCTTTAATTTATCACTAATTTTCTCTTAATTTTGATAACAAAAAAGTATAAAACGAGATCCATATTCCCTATTTTTGAATCAAATTTTCATTTTTATTCAATTTTATTGCATTATATGTTACACTAATTTTTCCACAAAATTTTTCACAAACAATTAACATCTCTAAAAGATTCTCCGCCACATCAACACAATCATTATTTTTCTTCTACACATCCCAAAAAAAAAAATTCACCACCACTGTTCTCTCATAAAATAAAAAATAGATGGAACGAAAGCACAATCAATCATAGCGGTTTTTAGCCCGAGCAATTTTTACTCTGTAATTTTTGGTCTCTTTCTTGAATAGTCATAACTCATACAGTGGTGTATATGTATTGAATAAGTTGGCATCCATTTTCCCCTTTTGTTCCGGTGATCTTTTGCATGGCTTCCATAACATATGCACCGTCATCAGCCCACTCACTTACTTTATAAAATTTCTCTTATTTTTGCTATACAACAGCTAGAGGGTTTTGTTTTTTTATTTTGGTTAGTTTAAGTTTTGGCTTTTTTTCTTCTATTACCAAGAATCAATTTTTTTCAAAAACCCGCCTTGCTGTTCATCTGCTATTTTTTTTTTTCTGGGTCTTTTGTTGTTCTTGTTCTTTGTCATCATGGAATGCTGGGATCCTCAAATAATGTAAGTTCCCCGTTTATTTTCAGTGCCTTCTTTTTCTCTTGAAGAAATTGTTGATTTTTTCTTGAGTTTTATTTATTTATTTTTTTGGCTGTTCATATGCTGTTTTTTTTGGAACAATTGGGGTTCTCGATGATGTTGGTACCCATATACATTCAATGCCGACAATTTTTCTTGAAGAAATTCTTGAGTTCTTTTTTTTTTTTTTTATAATTTTTGGTGGCAGGGGTTTGATTTTTTTTTTTTTTTTTTCGGAACGTATAGTAGTTTCTGCCTTTCTGGGCTTGTTTACATCTCTAATTGTTTGAATTTGGGTTTTTTGACAGGCTGGACTTGTACATTTACAATTACCTAATCAGAAAGAATATGCACACAACTGCTGAGCTTTTCGCCACAGAGGCTAATTTTTATCCCAGTCCAGTTGGTATGTGTTAATGTATATACTCACTTGGCATTTTTAAGACTTTTCTAATTTACTCTTTTTTTGTTTTATTGAAATTAATGTGTCAATTAATGCAATAATGCATTTATTTTGCTTGATTTTAGTGGATGTGAGTGTATTTATGGGGCTAATTCAAATTGATAAATAGTTCTTCAATGGATAATTTGATTGGCTATTTTTTCTGCTGGAATTAATTTGATGACATCTTCTTTGGTTATGGCATCTAATATTTTTTGGTAATAATTGATGAGCTGTCCTGTTCTTTTCTTGCACAATAAATGTAAAGTTTTACTTTTTATGCAATTTACTTTGCCTAGTCATTTGAAGGTGAACATACATTTTGAATACATCTATGTTTGTTTCCAGCAATCGATCCTCCTGAAGGATTTCTATCAGAGTGGTGGTCCTTATTTTGGAGTGTATACTCTGCTAAATTTCCAGAGGCAACAGAAGCATCCTCGTCTAAGGTCTCGTCAATTAAATTTTCTTAACCGCATCACATTATGTGTCAAAACTTTCTTATTTGCATCAAACTTGCATAAGTTTCGTGTAATTTCAGATTGGTGGAGTTGTGCCGCAGAATTTCAATCCTGTTATGCCGAGCCCGGATGTCAATTATATGCTACAGAATTTATATCCTACAATGCAACCTGGATTTCCTAATCTGCTGCCAACTGTCAGTCCAACGACAATGCCAACACCGGAGATTGGAAATTTGTTCGAAAGTGATTTTTCAACAATGATGCGAAGGCCAGAGATTGGGAATTTGCTGGAAAGTGGTTTTCCGACAATGACGCCAAGCCCAGAATTCAAATTTCCTATTTCCAACTTCGATACGATGCAAGGACAAAATATGAACTTTTCTACAGCTTCTGGAATGCATGATAAGGATCGTTTTAATCTTCCAATCACAGACTTGAATTCCGAGTCGCAGTTTATGAATGCTGATCAGTTAGCTTACATGCTGCAATCTTCAAGCAATTCCAGGTAACAGTGTGACTGAATATGTCTATGCTAATGGTAAATAATGCTCTCATTTAAGGAGTTGTAGTAAAGGGTGGTGATTGCTAGTAAGCTGGATAAGTTGAGTTGTACTTGGGGAACTAAGATATTTCGAAACTATTCGGATATTTTTGGCATTGATATTTCACAGAAAAGTTAAGTAAACCGCATGATATGATTTTCAAGTACGGGAGTGTTTGCAACCAGTAAGAAGAGGTGGTTCTCTACTTTTGGCTAAAAAAATCACTTTATATTGTTTGCAAATGCCATCTTCTGCTTCTGATTCTGCTTCATTTAATCAGAATCTAAAAGAAAGGAGATAGGTGCTTTGGGTTCCTGATTCTGCTTTTGGTTTGACTTTACAAACAAATGAGCATTTTTACGACTTTTCACCAAACACATTCGACTTCTTATTCTCAACTTTCTATTTGCAAACACTACCAACTTTTGATTCTCAACTACTTTTACTTCTGCTACAATAAATCATTCTTTTCTAAAAGCAAAAGTTTTTGCAAACACTCCCTATATCTTATTTCCGATGACCTTTTCTATGTTATTCTAGGGAAACTTTTTTTTTCGTCTGAAAAAATTATCATTTGTTCGCTTATACAGAACCAAGACACTAATCTGTTCTATCTTGCAGCTATCCGCTGGAGAAAGTTTATAAGAATCCTCAACTTTCCCTTACTAGAGTATGTCAACATTTTTAATAATCAACGGTGTAGGATTACAGATAGATTTACCATTGAGAAAATATTTTACTTGTTCTGCAGGATGATAGATGCGGTACTAGTTTGTGGAGATCTACTGCTGCAGGGCCAACTCGTCATCCACCAAAAGCTGTTGGGCTCAAAATAAAACCCGCGGATACAGGTTTTTACATGCTTGTTTTCTTGTGTTGTTATTTCTTGTGTTGGTATAGTGATTTTCATTTCACAATGTATGCTCATCAGTTAGTTAGCATGTTAACGGCTTGTAGCATTTTTGTTCAAGCATAATTATATTTTGAAGAATTGCTTTATAATATTTGAAATTTTTTTTGGGAAACGCAAACACGGGATGGAATGTGTTATTGCTAAAAGCTAAAATAATGAGTTGGCTTAAACTCACCTGCATAGATAGCAAGTTCATATTTTACTTTTTTCGATAGATTCAAGAAGGCTTGAGCAAGATCGTCTTAGGCTTCCTGTCAGAAACTTGAATTCCAACTCACAGCTTTTTGAATTTGATCGATTAGCTCGCTTACTGCCATCTTCAAGCAATTGCAGGTAATGTTCTTTTGAGTCTACTGTTTTGTCCCCACTTATTTTATAGTTACTATGAATTAATCAGTGCCTTGTCTGCTCATCTGTCATATACTGTGTTGGGAAGGTCATATGTTATGGATAAATTGATGATTGGTTGAGTTTTAGGGATAATTACAAAAACACCCCTGAGGTTTGGGTTAATTACAAAAAAACCCAGACATGTTTCAAAATTACCAAAAACCCCTTCAGGTTTCTTTTTGTCTTAATTTTAGGGAGGTAACTGTAATATTCTTGTAAATGTCAGGGTTTTTTTTGAAACGTTTTCGAATATCACTGGGAAAAATGTAAGACTGAATCAAACCTCAAGGAGTTTATTGTAATTTTCAAAGAACTCTGGGTTTTTTTGTAATTAGCCCAAACCTTAGGGGTGTTTTTGTAATTATCCCTGAGTTTTATTAGGGGAATTAGGATATTTCACAAGTGTTGTTCTGATTTCATCGGCTCGAACATTAAGTAAAATTTCATGATATGAGTTATGTATATCTCGGATTTGCAAGTTACTCCATGGGGAGCAAGGTTGTTTTTTCCATTTGAAAACTTACCAATGGTTCTTTTGTATCTTGTAGCCATCCTCAGGAGAAAGTTGATAAGAAGCCTATGCTTTCTGTTACTAAAGTATGTCCACCATTTCTTTTTTTCTTCTTCTTTTTTTTTTAACGACTAACTGCATAGGATTGTATACAAAAATGATGTTGAGAAAATATTTTACTTTTTTTACAGATGACAAATATAGTCTTTGTTTGTGGACATCTATTATTGCAGAGCCAACTAAACATGCACCAAAAAGCTAGTCCGCTTAAAATAGAACCCGCCGATACAGTTTGTTCGATCTTGTTCATCGTCTTGTATCCACTCGAAGCACTTTTGGTTTGAGCTTAAAAGCTCCAGAATTTCCTCGAGCATTTATTACAAGCTTTTAAAATGAGTTTAGGATTCCATAATGTCACGGACTTGTTCCCTCAACAACGAACCGTGCGGCCTTAGCTCCTTCAATCGCCCCCTTGCGATTAGCTAAGTCACCTCTCCCACGTGTTTGTGTGTGAAGAAGTGTAAGAAGATGGCTAAGTAATAAGACACAAGAAAAATTAGGAAAGGAACACTTATATTCACTCACACTTGCTTACAATGCTTGGTTAGTTACAAATGAGGTCCCTACACCTATTTATACTACTCCACCTCCTTAATGGACGGTGGTGATTGATTTAATCCAACGGTTAGGATATGTTCTCTAGAACTCTCCAGATAATTCCTACATATTCTACAATTATTCTATAATCCACTAGTCTCTTCTACAACCTTCTACATAGTTCTATACTACTCTATAACATTCTAGACTATTCTAGAATGTTCTACATTATTCTACCATATTCTGACTATTCTAGAATATTCCGGACTCTTTTACAATGTTCTAGACTCTTCTAGAACATTCTGATTCTTCTGCACTCTTCTACAACATTCTAGGTTCTTCAAGACCATTCTAATTATGCTTTGTGATTCTGATGATGGACTACGTATGGTGGTGAGCCTCTTTGTTCCGGCATATGGCGAAAAATCGGTCGTAAAGGCCAACCGCATGACATTCTCCCCCACCCAACGGCGACGCCGTCGCCGTACTCATATCACGTGTTGACTTTTTTCTTCCGACGATGAGCCTTTTTCATGTTAGCTTCAATCAACCTCATGGCCGAGAAATAATTTAGCTTCTTTGATCTCGATGCTCGCGGTGGTAGCAGGTATTATATACAAGATGAATGCTTGTCAAGAATCCACACACTGTTGAGGAAAGGTATGGGAATAAGACATACCTTGCGCCAAAAGTCCATCCCAAGCACCACCTTGTAGTCATCCATCTAACTATTGAAAAGTTTGCTTGCCCTTCCAAGCACCAAGCGCAGAGATCAACACCTCGAGACGTACCTTTAATGGGTATGGGTTTCGTATTGGCAGCCTTCATCCATCCGTCCCCTTTTCCCCATCGCAGTAGGCCTAGTCTTTTAGCCTCATTAACATCCATAAAGTTGTTTGAAGCTCCAGATCTACCATCACTTTGGTAGGTTTCCCATCGATATGCGCCTCCACGTACATTAGCTCCTTGCTTGATGTAGTAGACACGTCTCCTGGTCTTAAGAGCATTAAGAAGTTGTAATGCTCCAATCCTACTTAGTTCTTCTCGGTGTTATTTCCTCAAAGACCATGTTCCTCCACCACGGCATGCAAAGTTCCTAACTTAGATAACGCGTATGGGGTGTGGTCCTTTGCACATGTAAAGATCCTCTTTTAGGCGTAAAAGTGGTCTTCGCCTCATACTCTTTCCGGGAAGTATGTTTATCTCTGTCGTGGGAGAAATCTTATAACGCCCGTGTCTCTCTTTCTTCTTCATCCGAAGAGTCCCTCTTTTTCTCCTCTCTCATAGAGGCTCCAAGCTTTTGATAATCAATGAGAGACTCGGCAACGCGATAGCTTCATCCACTGTACTAACATTTCGACGTTGTACTTCCCCGTCTGGCCCAGTGTTGAAGTCCATCGACAAAGTAGAAAAGAAGATCCTCATCCGACATGTTTGGGATTTGAAGCATAAGGGTTGTGAACTCTTTCACGTAATCTTGAATATCTCCCCTATGTTTCAACCTCGCATTTTCTTTCGAGCAACATAAATGACATTTTCCGGGTAGAAGTGTCGTTTAAGCTCTCTCTTAAATTCTTCCCAAGTATCAATTCTACAAACACCTCGCTCTATGCCGGCATGTTTTCTACGCCACCATAAAATAAATAAGATCTCAGTAAGATAAAAAGAGCAGCTTCTTACCTTTGATGCTTCACTCGGTAAGGTCGAGCCCCCAAGTATCGCTCCATTTGCCAAAAGAAGTTTTCCATGCCTTTAGCGTCCCTTACGCCATTAAACCCCGTCGGCTCGGGTAGTCCACCCTGACTAGCCGTGGTGATGCTAGCTCCTCCACTAGCGGCACTTTTTTGCATAGAGCTAAATCTTCTCGCATCCCCGATGCTTTGCTTGTAAAGGCCCGAATAAGATCCATCATCCTCGCTTCCAACTTGCAAAGACGTTCCTCATGTGTGTGGTGTTGACATCAAGACAAGTTTGATATTTTCCTCGAGGAATCTATCCGCCGAGAACATGGCCCTCCAACGTCTCGACAAATATGTTCGACCCGCCAAGTCGTTCCCCATCTCTACTACAACGTGTTCCAAAGACGCCCCTCTCGTCTTTGCTTTGGTCACGCTTTCTTTCTCGCCTCGTGTCTCCACTGTTCCTCCCCGCGTTCTCTCGGTCACACTGACACAATGTCTTCACCGCCATCGCGTCTACTTAACACTTCGCCCAAACCGGCTCGATACCACCATCACGGACTTGTTCCTCAACAACGAACCGTGCGGCCTTAGCTCCTTCAATCGCCCCAAGCGATTAGCTAAGTCGGCCTCTCCCACGTGTTTGTGTGTGAAGAAGTGTAAGAAGATGGCTAAGTAATAAGACACAAGAAAATTAGGAAAGGAACACTTATATTCACTCACACTTGCTTACAATGCTTGGTTAGTTACAAATGAGGTCCCTACACCTATTTATACTACTCCACCTCCTTAATGGACGGTGGTGATTGATTTAATCCAACGGTTAGGATATGTTCTCTAACTCTCCGGATAATTCCTACATATTCTACAATTATTCTATAATCCACTAGTCTCTTCTACAACCTTCTACATAGTTCTATACTACTCTATAACATTCTAGACTATTCTAGAATGTTCTACATTATTCTACCATATTCTGCAGACTATTCTAGAATATTCCACTCTTTTACAATGTTCTGCACTCTTCTAGAACATTCTAGATTCTTCTGACTCTTCTACAACATTCTAGGTTCTTCAAGACCATTCTAGAATTATGCTTTAGGTGATTCTGTAGATGATGGACTACGTATGGTGGTGAGCCTCTTTGTTCCGGCATATGGCGAAAAATCAGTCGTAAAGGCCAACTGCATGACAATAAGCTCCTTTAAAATAGTAAGGAGGTCCTAACTTTTTTTTTTAGAAAAGATTTTGCTCATTTCTTTAGTTTTGAAGACAAAAATTAATAAAATTGCAATTAGTAACATCTTAAGGTCCATTATCTTTTTTTTTTTTTTTTTTCCAAATACTTTTAAGAGTTCTATTATTTTAAAAAACAAATCTAACATCGTATAAGCTCCAAAAAATACCTTAAATAAGCTCAATTGACACCCTCTTAGTCTCACCTTTACAGTGTGCAAGTTTAGGTTATTTATTTCTTCATTGAATTATAGTTATTTAGTTTTTTCTTTCACAGATGCAAGAAGAATGCGCGAGCAAGAGCATTTCGGGCTTCCTGTCAAGAACTTGAATTTCAGCTCCCAGCTTCTTGGTGTTGATCGATTAGCTCCGTTGCTGCCATCTTCAAGCAATTACAGGTAATAATATTCTTTCGAGTTTACAAATATTATGATCTCCTTAAAATTGATATTTCACGCAAATTCAACTGCATGATGGAATTTGCAAATATGTCTGTTTTCCGATGACTTATACTATGTCACTCCTTGGGAAGCAAGGTTGGAAATATTCAATAGTTCATCTACATACAAGTAAGATACTAATATGTTTGTTAATGTGCCAATCTTATCTTGCAGCCATCCTCAGAAAAATAAGAAGCGCCAGCTATCTGTTGCTAGAGTATGTCTACATTCGTTCAATTAGATGGGGTGTTTGGATCATAGATTAAAAAGAAAAAAATCTCTAATGATATTTACTTGTTATACAGGATAACAAATGTGGTACAAGTTCGAAGAGATCCACTGCTGCAGAGCCAACCCATCTTGCACTAAAAGCCATACAGCCTAAAATGGAACCTGCTGATACAGGTTTGTTTGGATGCTTGTTTCTCTTGTTCTTTCCTGTTGAGTGGTATATAGATTATAATAACATGCAGGGATAATTACAAAACTACTCCTGAGGTTTGGGTTAATTACAAAAAAACCCAAAGATGTTTGAAAATTATAGAAAAAACGCTTGAAGTTTGATTCTGTGTTAAACGTAAGGGGATTTTTGAAATATTTTTGCTTATGAAGGGGGTAAAGTGTAATACAGATAAAACCTCATGTTTTTTTTTTTTTTTTAAAAACCTGTGGTTTTTTTTTATTGTATTTTGCCCAAACCTCAGGGGTAGTTTTTTGTAATTATCCCTAACACGTATGCTGATGATTCAATTCATGTTAAGGACTTGCATTGTTTGTGTTGGTTTCTATAAAGTTGTTGGTGGATTATGTGAAGCGCATATTATCTTGGAAAATCCCTTTTAAAATCTTCAATAGTTTTTGGGGGAACTTTAGAAGATTTTAGTTTTGAGGCAAAATCAATAGGATAAGCTATCATGCACCAATTTTTTTCTAAATTTGTTATATAAGGTATAATAAACCCCCTTCTTCTCAGGACCGATTTGGATCTGACATTGAATGTGCTATTACAATGTAAAGTTAAAATGTTATATTCACTTAATCACACCTTCACTTATTGCAAGTTTATTTTTTTTATCTAATAAGATGCAAGAATATTTGAGCGAGGGTGTCTTGGGGCTCTCACGGACTTGGATTCCAACTCGAAGCTTGTTAATGTCGGTCAATTATCTCGCTTGCTGTCATCGCCAAGAAATTTCAGGTAATTTTACCTGGAATATTTCAAAAAATCCCTGACATTTATAAAAATATTGCTTTTACTTGTCCTTACCGAGTTACTGGTTCCTACATAAGCTATTTTTCCTCTTTAAACAGGTTTTTCATTTTGAACGTTCATGAATTCTTTATTATTTCATTTGAAATAAGCAAGATGTTAATATTTTCCTTCGCACGCCATTCTTTCTTGCAGTCATCCTGGGCAGCATATTTATAAGAAGGTTCAACTCTCTGTTACAAATGTAAGTTCGCATTTATACAATCAATGGCGTATGATCATTGATAAAAATGAAGTCAAAAATTTATTTTACTTGTTCTGCAGAATGATGGGCGTGGTACCAGTTTGAGGAGATCTACTGCTGCAGAGCCGACTCATCTGTCACTAAAAGCTATATATCCTAAAACCGAACCTGCTGATACGGGTTTGTTACATGCTTTTTCGTATTTTAAATCTTTCATGTTAGCAGTACACTGATTATCATTGCAATATCTGTGTCGAAGTCAGTTTGCTTGTTTTCACTGGCTGGCTTGTATGAAAGTTGTTGGTGCTTGTTGCAAATGTATAAATTGGAGAATTCCCTAATAATCTAGGAAAAGTTCTTTGTAATACCCTGAAAAGGTTTTAATATTAGAGAAACTAAAAAAAAAAAAGAATAAGGCTTCGATCACCAAGTTCTAACATAATAAATAGGGATAATTAGCAAGACAAAAACCTGAGGTTCGGTCTAATTACAAAAGAATCCATAGGTTTAGATAATTGGCAAAATCCTTGAGGCGTGATTCCGTCTTACATTCTCCCACTTCATAAGCTAAAACCTTATAGAAATATTATAGTTATCCCCTTAAATTTAGAATATAATCAAACCTAAGGGGGTATTATGTTATTTTCTCTGAATCTTTTTGTAATTAGCCGAAACCCTAGGTTTGTTTTTGTAATTATCCTTAATAAATATCCTTATTCTCATGCTAAATCTGGAACTCACTGATGAATAGGTTATGACGGTGTGAAGCGAAAATGTTGAATTCACTTAAACTCACCCCCACCAAATAGAAGTTAACATGTTTCGTTTTTTAAAACTTTCACATCTATTTATCTTCTAAAAAGTACATAGGAGGAGTGTTCTTGGAATATGCTATGAAAGTACAAAAACAAAAACTTGTATTTGCTCTGATTCTAAGACATGGTCCACAAAACCTGGTATTAAGTTTAGATTTTCTGCTAGGGAAAGGGGGAGAGTTTGCAATCACTAAAAATAACTATTTCTCATCTTTTGGCTGAAAAAAAATTTCATTTTTCAGTGTTTATAAATGCCAACTTTTGCTTCTAATTCTGCTCCGTTGAATCAAAATCTAAAAGTAGGGAGATTGGTGCTTTAAATTTCTGGTTCTGCTTTTGGTTCGATTTCTACAAACAAGTTTTACCAATTTTCACCAAACACTACACTTTTTATTCTCAACTTTTGATCTATTTGCAAACACCACCAACTTATGATTATCAACTACTTTTACATCTGTTACAATAACTCACTTGTTTTAAAAGCAGAAGTTTTTGCAAACACTCCCAAAGTTCCTTTATAGATGGTGCAAAGAGTGGAACTTGATTTTAGTCTTAAGGTCATGTCCTAATATGACGAGCGTGATTCTAGACAGAAGTGATACTTAGGTTGAAGAGGTGTAGTTTTGAGAAAAGAGACTTTATGACAAATTGAGAATCATTATCTGATTTGCAACTTATGATTAAGAAAATTTACCTCATATGATTATCACACTATGATTACCTTAGGAAAAAATCTTGAATTACGGTTTAGAGTTTTTTTGACTATTTGTGATAAAGCCCCCCATTGCTGATGTCCTGGTATTAGGCTCTTCGGCAAGTTCCAACTCCACAAGTTCTGATCCCAGCTCCTGAATCCAAGAACTTATGCTGACAATGAAGAGACATGAGCTTCTAATATTTTCTCAAGTATGGTGTTAAGAAACTTATTGGCCTTTTGATATAGAGGAAAGCTGAGCCGTTACCTGGAGACAGTGTTATATTATTAGATACTCGTAAGCAATAAATTTTTGGATATTAAAAAACAATAATTTCATTTCTCTTGTTTGCTCCAATGTGGGTAGTACTTTTATTTCAGTTTAGTTCACTGGCCATGCTACTTATGTGGCAAACATTCATTCGTCTTAAATCGTAAAAAGATGGGTGTGATTGGAACGATACAAACCATATATATATATATATATATAAGGAATAATTACAAAAACTCCCCTGAAGTTTGGGTTAATTACAAAAAAACCCAAAAGTTTTTTAATATTACAAAAAACCTCCTGAGCTTTGACTTTGTATTACATTTTACTCTCTTCATAAGTAAAAACATTTCAAATACCCCTTTACTATTGTAAAAATATTACAATTACACCCCTATATTTAACACAGAATCAAATCTGAATGTTTTTTTTGTAATTTTCAAACATCTTTGATTTTTTCTTGTAATTAACCCATACCTCATGGGTAGTTTTTGTAACTATCCTTAAAAGAAATGGAAAAGTAGGAAGACAATGAAATGTTTTTTAATTTTGTTGATGGGCCTGGGCATATCCTTTACAAGTTCTTGAGTTTAGTTGTGATCAAACTAACATGTGAAGTGTGTGTTTTCAAGTGACTATTATTGGCTGTAAGACTAGGGTGAACCGGTGAACTAGCATTTTAATTTTATGTATACCATTTGAGTTTTTGAGTTCCACTTCTAGTGTACTCCATTTCCAATTGTCCAACCATGAACCACTCCAACCAAAAGCCTCATGCTCTTCCTATATACCAATCATCACTATAGCCATGAGCCACTTCCATCATCCATCGTTTCGTCATTTCATTTGACCATCAAAGACCAATTCACAAATTTTGGTTCCCGTTGAATGTCACCTTAAGCCCTCAAATAAGGTAAATCTTATTTTCTTTTTCTTGTTTGTTAAGTATTGTTTGGCGATTGATGAAGATATGGTAAATTTTCATTGTTTTCATAACCAAAAGAGTGCACTTTTGTTGTTTGACAAATGTCCGAGCTAACTATGTTTTCATTTTTACTTAAGAATTTTGGTTTTAATTTTTTAAGATCCATCATCGAAGAGAACGGAGAAATCTATAAAGACTTTATTCTTAGGATCCAAGCGATTGGAATAAATGGAGTGCATCTTCTATACTTTGTGACCGTAAAATACTATTAAAATTGAAATGAAAAATTTATAAAACGGCCATAAAGCCTACAATGCATTATGGAGTAGAATGTTGGACAGCCAAATATGAATTAAAAAAAGAGGGTAGCAGAAACGAGAATGTTAATATGGATGTGCGGACATAGTAGATTAGATAGAATAAGAAATGAATATATTAGGAAAAAAGTAGGAATAACGCCTATAGATGAAAAAATTAGAGAAATATGCTTAAGATGGTTTGGACATGTACATCAGAGACCTTTAGATGTACCAGTGCGATGTGTAGAAAGTATGGAATTGCTCACTCAAATTAAAAAAAAAGGAAGATCTAAACTGAATTGGAAAGAAACATGTTATATCTGAAATAAGCAAAAATGTGGTCTTTGACTGTAAATGATGGCATGATATGATCCATATAAATTTAATGACCCACATAGTGGAAAAGGCTTAGTTTGTTGTTTTTGTTGCTTAGAATATCGGTTTTAGTATTACCGAATCGAAATTATTGAAATATTACCAGTATAATTTATTTTGGTATTCGGTTTGGTAAATTCCCGTACCGAAAATTCTTTCGTGCCTTACGATATTACCGAATGCACACCCATACACAAGTGTTGCCATATTTAAGCAAACTTGATGGATTTTTTCCATATGAAAACAACATATTCCCATATCTAGCCATATTTAAGCAAACTTGATGGATTTTTTCCATATGAAAACAACCTATTCCCATATCTATTTTATTGAATTTATAGCGTTTTTCAATATCTTTCTCCATGCAATGAGCTCCCGTTGGAAATCTCATTGGAATATAATTTCTTTATCTTTATTCACACACTTTATTTTTACTTAAGTACACAATCTATGTAAACAAAAAAAAAATCATACTACGTCTCATTAAGCCTCATCCAAACAAAATTACTTGCTAAAATAGAGCATATTTTCACATAAGATTAGGCCATAAATTCAAAATTTATTTACTTTTTAGCTTTTGGTCAATCTAGCACTTGAACGCATTGTTTTAAAAATCCACACCGGTCGATCCGACCACGAATTATTGCCGGCCCGGTCCAATTATCCCTCAAAAACCATTTTGGCAATTGGATCGGTCAAAAGCAGCCGAACCGACGAAGTCGGTTTTCCTTGTCTCTTTTTATTTTTTAGTCTTTAAAAAATTTCTTAGAAATATAAGGGTATGTGTGGATGTGTTTTCAAATCCAATTTTCCACTTTCCAACTATTCCAGAAAATGAGTTTATGTTTGTTTAGAAAATTCTCAATAGAAATAAAGTCATTTTCAGTTTTCATTTTTTTTATGGAAATATTCTTTTGAAAACTTAATCAAACAAATTTTCACCATAATCACAAATCTATGTGAATATACACTACAATCACGCAAATCTATGTCAGAAATACATTCAGAAAACTATAATTAAACATATTTTCATTTCTAAACAGAAATTCAGACAACAAACGAAACATATTCTCAATTCTCACACGAAAAACGAATAAAGTTTGGAAATTCATTTTTCAAGACTGGAAAATGGGTTTGGAAACACATCCGTACAAGACCTAAAGTTTTAAGCTTGGTCATATGAATATCTGATTTTAGGTTATGTTAGATAATTTGTTAGTTTGTTATTTATTCATTGTGTATCTTTAAAATGTTGTACATAATAATTAATGTATTATATTTTATTATTATATAATATAATTAAAATATAATTCAAGTTGAATCGTGAACCGGTAGCCAGAACAGTTTGTTCACTGATCCGGTTTTTAAAAATTTGCTTGAATGTCATAATGCTTTGTCTTCATTAATAACTATAATATTCACGAAATACTTATGTTTTCCTGTTCATTTTGTTGGGACTCTCAGAAAGTATTTAGTATAGCAATAACATCGGGATGGAAGGAGAAACAAATAATATAATAGGAAAGTGAGTCAAGTAGAGGTCGATTAGCTTTTCTAGTAAAAGAGGTTTTACAGCTGCTATCGTTATGACATCAAAGGATTAGAGAGATGCTTTTGCATTTCAGGAAAGTAAATAGTGTTTGGTTGCTCTTAAAGAACAATTTCTATATAAGGATTTGGAGAAGATATGAACATTTATTGCCTATACTTTTGGCTGGTTCTTTGCAAGCAATTTTTCTGTCTAAGCAAATTAACCAAATTAGAAATCTTTTAATTTTAAACTAGAACAATCTAATACTTCTAGTGTTTTTAAGGGTCGTATTCCCATGACATTCTGTCAAGGTTCGGTTTATTACTCAAAGCACAGTGTCTCACTCATCTTTGATTATCTCGTTGCATGCGATTTTAGTTGCTTCGTCCTTACTGCTAATAGCTGGCCATTTTAACAGTTTTCACATATGTCAATGTATAAAATTCAGTTTTCCAGTTTCAATTTTATGATTTTAGTCTATGCGCTTTATGGATGTAAAAGGACTTCTTTTCGAGAAAACATACTGAAATAATAGCCTGGAAAGTTGGTATCTATTTTTCTGGCCAAACCTTTCTTTATTAGTTCTGCAAGTAATGTTAACGTAGTTGAAAAAAGAAAAAGAATTTCAATAACAAATTAAAGCATAGTTTTGGACTCCCAAAATATGTAGAAATTCTGGATAATGTTCTATAATTCAGGATATTGCAGAGTCCAACTTCCCTTGGTTATTGAGATTCTACAATCTCGAGGCAAGGGTATAATATCTAAGAAAATTCACGGTTAATTGCTTCCTTTTTGTGTTGGTTGATCCTTTTTCTACCTAATCCGCCTGGCTAGGAGAATTTGATGATAGATCATTTTAGTGTAATAAGTAACTCATCAGGTTTTTATGGTTATTTTGAAAATTAATTTGAATCAGAATTATGTATAGCTGCATATTTATGATAAGAAGTTTTTTTGATTCTTGAGCTATACATAAAGAGTGCCTGAAATGACTTCTTGGCACTTTAGAATGATCATTAATTTCTTTCAAAAGGATCTAACCAGTCATCTATGATGGTTATCTTCATGTGGTTATTTAATGTCAGTATGCTCTTAGATTAGAATGCAATACATGCCACTTACTAGTTCATTCATTTCGTCAGGCTCCGCGTTCCATTTTCAACTCAATCTTTCAGGAATGGAACTGCACAATCAAATTCCACAAGAAGAATGTCCAATTGTAAGAACATCTAACTTTTGTAATTAAAATATTGGGATAATTACAAAAACACCCCTGAGGTTTGGGCTAATTACAAAAAAAACCCAGAGATATTTCAAAATTACAGAAAAATCCCTCAGGTTTGATTATGTCTTAAATTTAAGGGGTTTTTGAAATATTTTTAGCTTATGAAGGGGAAAATGTAAGACAAACCTTAAGGGTTTTTTTGCAATTTTCAAAAATATTTGGGATTTTTCGTAATTAATCCAAACTTCAGGGGGGATTTTATAATTATCCCTAAAAAGTTCATGGTAGCTGCAAGTTTGGTACCAAAAGTTTTACATTATTGATTTACTCGTTTTCGCCTTTTCCTGTCAGGGAGTTTGGTACCTAAATCGGCAGCACCACTTTTCGGCTTCTGCAGCATGATGTCACCAAGGTAGTTTATTTCACTTGGCGGCACATACGTCACGAAAGCTGATATTATCTACCTCTTGAAGTTCATCCAACATGGGTGTTCTTTCTTTCTTGATGAGGTCAAAGGGGAAAGATGGGCAAGTAAGTTGAAGCAATATCCATTCTAATTTTAAATACGTCATACTAGTTTTTCCTTCATTTGCAACTGTACCTGCCTTGTCAGCTTTCTCGGCTCTACCGGAGTACTTTAGGAAGAATCTTTTCACATTGACCTTTATTGAACTGGGAATTAACTCAATCTTTTTTTCCCATTTCATTGCCTAAGTTCCTCGATCTTTCGAGTTCGTCGAGAATCTTCACTGAATTAGATCTTTCGAATTTATCGATAAGAAAATTTTCCATCTTAATCTAAAAATGTTATCATATTGATGATATAGTGATGATCACCGCTTTGTATTAAAAATGCTTAAATGAATCCTATAGTTACTTGACAGACCAAACTGCTTCTTCCTTAAAGAAATGAGCTTCATATATTATAAATTCGATTAAAGCTTAAAAGGAATTTTTGCAGCACCTTATGCAACTGGATTTATCATTTAAGTTAGCAGTAAATGAACCACAAAAGAAAAAGAAAAAAAAAAGTAACTTGTGCAGCTGGTTTTATGCCATACAAAATTTTAACCATTAATGGAATAACGCTGAGAATATCGTGACTATGGGCCAAGATTAGATCTTTTATTCTACTGGTTTGTTCACATTTGTATTTTAATCCTATTTTACCTGTCTCAGTTTTTAAGTTTACTGTTTACATTTTTGGATGATATTGTGAACACATACACAGATATGAATTCACATATATACGGACATATGCATGTAGATAGCAATGCATATTTCTCGACTAGTCTCTAGCTAAGAATAATCTTAGTTGTTCGTATTTTCACCAGGAGTTGGTTTCTCTACAGCATGCGTTTTTAAAACAATAATTTAAAAATATCTGAAACTTTTTAACCGATCCAGAGTATATTACTGTAGTATAGAAAGGTTATCTATATCGCTGCTGTGATGCATTAGCCAAGAAAATCACTTTATGACCTTGTTGGACATTGATTCGTGATGTGATTGGATTTCCACCAAAAAAAAAGTCAATGAGTGCTCATTTGCGTGTATGAATTGTGCTGTAGATCGATTGTTGTGTTTTCTCTTATCTTCCCGATGATTTGCAATAATATTGCTGAGATGAAGTTCATTTTATGCAGAATAATGGTTTAACATGTCCTTTTCACTTTTCCAATTCCTTCTGCAAGGACAACATTTAAGTTCAATAACATGGTTAAGGATCTCCTTGTGAAGGTAGAGATTTTTGCTTTTAACACTCTTATTTTACTAGAAGTCTATATATGACAGTTATGTGATGTAATGATCAATATGGTTTTTTTTTCCCCAAAAATAGTTTCTCTTGAAGTTGTCGGGGATCTCCTTTGTTTTCTGAAGATCAGAAGATGCATATGATTTCTGATGTTTCATGTACAACAGCAAAGAGCAAATAAGATACACGCAAAAATGTCATCAGTTTGATTGAACGGCTTTGTTTCTTACCAGGTATGAAATGCTACTAAGACTTCTACATTGGCTTTGTGTCATAAGGAAGGCACTTGTTTCGTCTTATATTTTCTAAATATAATTTTTCCATTGGCTTTGTTATATTCCCTATTTCTTTATTTGGTGATGATCGGTGATACCTTAATCTATTTAATCGCATTCTGCAAAGATGATTGCACAGAATCCCCTACGGTCGGCGCTCTAAAGTAGTGATTTATCTGGTTGCTTATATTTCTGCATTTGTAGTCTTATCGAACAATTTTCTAGAATTGAGGGCCAAAATCTGATTGTTCAAGTATTATTTTTACAGTGAATTGGTATCTGGAACCGGGCTCAATGGAAAATAGGAAAACTGATATCATTGCCTAAGTTGGGCATGAGTGCATGAAACTTTGGAAGTAAAAAGAGAATACAGTTATGGACACAATGGTTTATTTCTTGGTAAAGGCATGATTGATTGTTAGCTTGGATGATTCATATAAATGGTTACTGATTTTGGACAGAAACTGCAATTTACTGCCCAATTGCTGGTGTTTTAACCTCAATGTTACATTGTTATGGTATGTATGATACACCAAAACCCTGTTTTCCCCCTTCTGTAATGGGACATCTTAATTTTTCAACGCGGTATTTGACGACCAATGTTTTGCAAAAAGAAAAAAAGAAGAAGGGAGATTTAGAGAGTGCTTGCAAACACTAATGAAAACACCAACATCATTTGTATTTTGGTGTTTTCGTGCTTGTTTCGGAGTACTTGCGTAAAACTCCATTCAGTAAATGGACTTCTCAATGACTTCTCTAAAATGGATTTTTTGGAGGAATAACTCATCCAAAAATCCATTTTAAATTATCCACTAAACATCAATTATTATTGAAATGGACTTTTACATCCAAAAGTTCATCCAAAAATACTCACAAACAAGCACTTTGTCTTTCTATCCAAGAGCTAATTTTGAAAGTGATTTCCTAAATACTTCTACTTTGTCTAGTTTTAAGATTTATAGGTAAACACCACCAACTTCTTATTCTCAAGTCTCAACTACTTTTGCTTCTACAATGAATCACTTTTTAAAAAAGCAAAAAAGCACATAATTTCATCGTTAATTCACAATATTAACACATCTTTCTTTCATTTTACTAGTTCCCTTCACAAAAATGGAGTTCACTTCAACCTTGCTGTCACAGAAAAACAGAGAAATCCCATGGCACATATTATGAATACAGCACATTGAGTATACAAAATGCAAAAAGCAACATTCTTTTAGTTCTCTACAAGAAAAAAAACTGGACAACCAATCAACAAAGTAAAAATCACTTCCACAATTCTTCCATTGGGATGCCACGCTCTCGAGCCACTTCACTGAATTGCCTCATTTTCTGTACAGCAACAACAGTGGCCCTTGCATTGTTGAGAGCATTGTTGCTGCCCAGCTGCTTCCCAAGTGCGTTCTCAACGCCCGCCAATTCGAGAACGATCCTCACCGCGCCTCCAGCAATAACACCCGTACCTGGGGAAGCTGGTCTAAGCATCACCCTTGCTGCACCATAGTCTGCCTCCGATCTGACAATGACAAGAATGGGTTCAAGATTGAGCAAAACACATCTGAACCAAGAACCAAGAACCATTGATACATGTGACAGTGTTACATTAAAACACATTTACCAACTTTCCCAGATCTAAACAATAATGTAAGGATATCATTTGGGGGGGGTGATGCAAATTAATGAAACTAAGGGAGTGTTTGCAAACATTTCTGATTTTTTAGGAAGTGATTTATTGCCGCGGAACGGCAAGTAGTTGAGAATCAGAACATGGTAGCATTTGCAAATAGAAGCTGAAAAATGATTAAGCTAAGAGAAAATTTGGTGGAGAAGTAGCAAAAGTGCTTTGTTTTTGTATAATAGACAAACAAGAAGCAGAATCAGAAAGCCGAAGCACCCAGTCCCTTGCATTTCAATTTTGATTCAATGAAGTATTTGCTAAAACTAAAATGTGATTAATTCCAGCTAAAAGCTTAGAATCACTTTTTTTAGTGTGGAAACACTCCCTAATTTCGATTACAATAAGAAATACTTAGCAACTTTTTGAAAGAATAGCAACTTTTTGAAAGAAACCTTTTGCTAACTCAAGTCAATGATCCAAAAACAGAGCATAAATGATCATGATGTTCTTGACAATAGCTGCAGCACTAATATTCAGAGCACCACTTCACATCCATTCACTGATCAATTACACCTAACCTCACAACTAATATTATACCTCCAGCCATTTATGTACACTATTAGAAGAAACAAAACAAAACAATAACCAACTATCTGCTCATATATCCTACAAAACCCCTATTCATTACCAACAACCTATGTTATAAAAATCCCCGCCTAGCCTGATTAGTCCATGTCTAGGCGTTAGGCTCCCCTGGTCCGCCTACGTTTTTTTCCAATTAGACCCGGCCTAACCCCGCCCAGGTCCCGCCTAGACGCTAGGCCCCGACTAGCACCTAGCGTTTTTTACAACATTGCCAACAACACAAGAAATTCTCAAATAAACTTGATCAACAACACCCAATACTTCATGAGACCACAAGTCAATGGCCACCAAACACAAAACCCCGTAATGCCAATCCATATCTAATCCAGAACAAGGCCAACCAAAAACAATCTTTACAAATTTACCAACAAAAACACACACAGAATATATAGGTGGGAAAAAGACTCACCTGTGAGGAAAAGTCTTGTACTTTGTCATTGGAACAGCAACAATATTCCTTCTCGCATTAACAGCCGATTTCTGCACAGCAGCAACAACTTCTTTCGCCTTACCCACACCAACACCAACATTTCCCTGTTTATCGCCCACCACAACAACAGCTCTAAAATGCAGCTGTTTCCCTCCCTTCACGACCTTCGTAACTCTCCTAACTTGAACCACTCTCTCCTCAAATCCATCTCTCACCTTCTCCTTCTTATTTTTGGACCCAAAACCAGTTGTTTTCTTCACCTTCGAGTCCATCACATAAACGTCATTGCCGAGAAAAGTCTCTCCGCTATAAGCCGGCCCGTACAATTCCTCGTAAGCTCTGGCGATATCATCCTCCGATTCGAAGGGGCCTTCGTCGAACGACGGCGGCGCGATGAAGCCTTCGGGGGCTTCGGGGGGACTGAATGTGGAGATTTCTTCGGGGTCAAAACTGTCGAAGAATGTGGTTTCTAGGTCGGAGGGGTTGACTTTGGGAGGAGAGAGTTTGTGTGGTGGTTTGGAGAGAAGCGAGAATGGGATTTTGAGGTGGGGGAATGGAGAAGGTGGGAGGAGAATAGATAGGGTTTGCGGCGGAGGGAATTGAGGGATAAGGAGGAGAATGTGGCGGAGAGGGAGGTGGCGGAGGCAGCTGCCATGGGAAAGTGTTTGATAAGTGGAGTGGAACTTGCAGTGAGGGGATAAGACCCCGATTTCTGGTTTTGGATTTGGGATGATGAAAGAGAAGAGGATGAGGGCAGGCTGATTTTCTAATTCGGTAATTTCTCTATTTAGTTGGGCTTCATGTTCGTGAATTGGACCAAGTGGGCCTGCAGTCGTCTAATAAGGTCTATTGGGGAGAGCGTTAAGGCCCAAGTTTGTTGATCTGCAATAGGGTGTGGCTTGCGAAGAGGTCCAAGAAGATTACGAATAAAGTCTGACCACGTTGCGATAATAATCAGCCCATTTTGGTAAGGAAACACATATTACTGTTTTTGGCCCAACTATAATAATGAGTCGAGCATATTGTTCAAACTTGTATGAATTTTAATCGAGATTCAAAAATTGTGTTTGGACTTGGTTTGATTATTAATCGAATCGAGCTCAAACGAGCTTTGGTCGAGCCGAACACGAATCGAGCTCAAGTAACTTGCTATTTTACGCATATTTTATTCTTTTTTTACTAATCGAGTCGAGTTCGAGCCGAGCTTTACATCTTATCGAACGGAAAAATATGTTCAAACTTGGTTCGTTATATTAACGAACCGAGCTCAAACGAGCTTTTAACGATCAATTTTGAATCGAATATCAAATAATTTGGTTTGTTTTTCCGCCGTACACATATTATCCGCACAGGCCCTCCGCCACCACACACTGACGAGACGCCGCCGCCAGCCTGCCGTGCCGTCCCATGTACTATGGTCACTGTATATTATCCTAAGCCTAACCCATTTAAGTATTTAACCTTCCTCTCATATATATTTTCTTACATGCATTATTTTATTTCAATAATACATGCATGTTATTACTGCACCAATTAATTCAGAAAAACAAAAAAAAAAAAATGGACCTTTTGCCTTGATCAAGGCTTCAAAATTAAAGAAAAATGCTTAATGTTCTGTTGATGAGGGGTTTGATCATATACCCGAACAAGCCCCTAATTTGTTTAATTTCTCCCTCTTTAATTAACTCTGATTTGGATAAGTGATCACCTTCGGGTCTTGGACTCTCGGGTAATTAGGTTCGAGTTTTTGGGTGACCCGAAATAGACGAATACACGTCAGGCTAGCCGGGGGTGGTCCCGACTAAGACCCTCCAATACCTAAGTCAGGTCGAGTTCTATGAGGTACGAAGATATAAAGACAGTAAATGTAAAAATAAGAGGTAAAAGTAATAGTGTGAATAGTTACCATCGAGTTACTGTAGCATGGTATTTATAGATATTCCTAACACATGTGAGACTTGTGGTTGGACCAAGTGACATCATCTGGAGGGTGGAGTTGTACTAGGTTGTCAGTGAGATCAATGGTCCACTTTTTTGGGTTAGGCCCATTCCCCTAGTCCGGGTCGGATACCGGGCTCCAAACCCAATTTCATAACCTCACTAGGTAGAGGATTTAGGACCTCACTGCCTTATCAAACTTTTAATTAAGTTTTAACAGAATTTGTCGATCAAAAGAGAGATAACAAAATGGCTAAACCTTGATTTTAATTTCGGACATGAAGAAGAAGAAGAAAATGACGTACAGGTGTCTCTCCCCTGGATCAAATTTCTCTCTCACCCTTTTTGACATTTTCTTTTCTTTCCAAATTCCCGTAATTAACTTTCATTCACCTCACAAAATCTGTGCAGATTTTGTGGGTTTTAACAGGGATTGCCACAAGATAATTTACTTCTTAAATTTCATTTCATCTTTCTGAGATTACAGGATTAAAAAAAAAAAAAAAAGCAGGGTAAAAAAACAGAACAGCTCTCAATCGCCCCATGTAATTTTCCCCTGTATTTCCGATTCTCATAATCCTGACAAACAAACTCCGGATTACATACATATCCACAGCGTTGAATAATCTCCAATCTTAGCCCGCAAGCACTAAAAGCTTCTACACTCAAATCCCCTTATCCCATCCCCCCGGACTGATTATTATATATACGACCAATTGAACACAGAAAAAAAAATATATCATGGAGCAAACGAGAAATGAAGGGAATTCGAGTCATCCAGGGCCGGAAAATCAAATGGCGGCGGCTCGCCACCACCCGCCGCCACCACCGCCGCCTCACCTGAAATGCCCGCGGTGTGATTCTTCCAACACCAAGTTTTGCTACTACAACAATTACAGCCTCTCTCAGCCGCGCTATTTTTGCAAGGCTTGCCGGAGGTACTGGACTCACGGCGGTACACTGAGGAACGTCCCCGTCGGCGGCGGTTGCCGGAAAAACAAGCGCGCGAAAACCGGGCCCTCGTCTTTATTACAGAGAAATGATCAAATTGCGAGGACTCAATGTGTTTCACCTGAAATTCGGGCTCAGAGCTCGACGGGCCTTATTTCGGGCCAGTCGTTCGGGCCCAACTTGCCTCCGGTGATACCGCCGATGGGTAATTCGTTTTACGCCGGCGGCGGGTTTTTGCCTTCTTTTGGCGGCGGCGGCGGTGGCGGTGGTCAATTTGGCTCAAATATGAGCCTTTTGCAAGCAATGAGCCTTCCGGGTTTTAAATCTCCGGCGGCGCCAAATCAATTCCAGCCGCCGAATAATTTATTTTCATCGCAGCAAAATTTGATGCCGCCAAGGCCTTTGAATTCTTGGGGTCAAAACTTGGTCAACGCAACCGGCTCGAGCTCATCAGCCGTCGGCTCGGGTTTCTGGAGCCACGGCGCCGATGGCAGTAATCAGGCGGGTTCTTCTTTTAATCCAAATCAATGGTCTGATAATCATCCGGGGTTTAATCAGTGACTACAAATTAAATTACAGCAAAAGAAAAAAAAAATTAAAATATTGTATACAAATTAATTTAATTATCTGGATTGTGTATATGATTTTCGAGTGTTGACTGCAGGTGTAAAACCAAGGAAACATAAACTCTGTTTCGATGCAGTGTGTAACGATGTGTTTAGACTCTCTTAATTATGGATTAGTTGGGTTGGGGTTAGGTTTAATTGCTTTTTTTTCCAACTTTTTGATAAAAAGTTGATCGATTTATGGAGTTTGATGTTAATAAATGTAGCTTTAATTGAAGTTTTGACAATGTATTGTAGTAATTTCAGTTACTAGTGGTGTACCAGTTTCGAATTTCATATTAATTCTAGTTTGAAGTTTACTTTTTTAATATAATGCATGATACCTAATTGTTCATAAAATAATAACAAATATATTATATTGATATTTAAATATAATTTATCTCATAAAACAATGACATACAAATAAAATTGATAAAATAGAACAAAAAATTTCAAATTTTGACCAACACATAAATCTTTGGATTATGAACCTTAGGAATGTTTATTTAGCTGCATATAACTATTCTTATTTAGTTGAAAATAGTGATCGGTCTCTCAGTTCTTTATAATCCGGTCAATCCTCTATTACAAATTTTATCTGATAATAATATGATTAATAAATATTAAGTATATTTCATGTTATTATTAATGTACTCATTACAATATTGTAAAGAAAAATAAAGTACCTAATTTATATTTGTATGACTTCATTTGGATGGATATATTTGACGTTGAGGTTTCAAATATCATAATAACAAATCAATTGCACTTGTTGTATACATTGGACTTCAAATACTTTAGGATCCTACTTTGAGCTATTTTTTGAGTTATGTAGATTCCAAATCCAATTTGTGTGGAGTTATTTGATATAATTCCCAAAATACTGTATCCAAATGCATGTCCTTCAAAACTATTCAAAATTTTCTTTTTAAAAAAAATATATTCTTGAGCATATGAAAAATATATATAGAGAGAAATAGATAATACTGAAAAAATTAACAATATGACATTCCCAGTTATCTCGCTTTACCACAACTCTATCTAACAACATTTGATTGTGGGCTCTGTACTTTTTCTGTTGCATTTTCATGGCGTGCAAGGGAACGGGACCCAACTGTCCAATAGATGGGAAATTTTATTTTGTAAAAAATACCATTCACTTTATACATATGGGCTTTGACCCATACAAGATTCCTAAATTACTACTTTGTTTATGGGCTATTTCCTAATTTGCCAAAGCAATGAGTCATTTTCCAACGCTATTCTCTTTTAGTTTTCTTTATATTTTTGTTTATTTTTTTCCTTTTTTCTTTTTTCTTTTTCCTTTTCTGTGAAAAATCGTAATAAAATGCTGGGGATAAATTTAAACATTTTGAAGATGAGTTCCCCTTCTTTTTTAAAAATTAATCCATCAAAAAATAATAAAGAAAAATAAACATAGACCACTCGTCACTCAAAGCTGTTAATTACCTTAGAGTTAGGAATTGAAAGTAAATAAATCAAGTCAAGTCAAACATTTTATTGCTCAAAATTGTACGATTTATTATTAAATTTTAAACATTAAATTCGAGTTTGACTTGACTATTAATCAAGTTGAAAACAACTTGAACTTGTTTAAGTAAATTAAGTTTGTTAAATTAAGATTTGCATGTGCTTATTTTAATAATTAATCTCGAATCGAATATCAAATAATACTTGAAGTGCTCTGAATAAAAATTCAAGTGATCAAAACTTCCTTATTGATTCAATATGTAAGAATAGTAACACCATTAGGCTTGACGCAAACTTGAGAGTGCATGTATATATGTCATTTATGTGCAAGATATGGTAGTATATTTCATTGAACGTATCAAAAACTAACTCTGCGAAAGTTTTGAGACAATTAAAGAATGAAAATCAATGAACACTCGTAAATTTCATTTGATCCTAGCAGGAAAGTATGTTTATATTTTTTGGGACTAAATAAATTAATGAACTTGCCATTGTGACTAGATAAAGACTAATCAAAATTACAAGACTAAAAAAAAAAAACAGAAATAATAAAAAGCAAAAGAAAACTAAAAATTAAAGGAATAAAACCAGTTAGCGAGCAACATATTTGTTAAATGATGACCTCATCTATTTTTTTTGAAAGAGATGAGTCATTTATTATTTAATTTCACACCCTTATATGCATGCATTGAAACGTAATTCACTAATTAAGATGCATGCTCTATAACCACATCATCAAAGCAATTAAACTACATATTAAAGAGGATAATTAATTAACTGGTTTTATATAGACCGAGTTCTTCGTAATTAAACATATCATAAAAGAAGAGGAAAATAGTTAACCGTAGATTAGACTCCAGGTTTCAATAGGAGTACATCAACCACAAAATCAGATATTTCAGCTTATTATCAATAATTTTATAAATGAATCATCCAAATTGATATACCACTTAAGTGAATATTAACTACTTTATTATGAATATATCTCAATTAATATTAACCACTATATTCCAAGAATGGAACAAGAATGTGAAATAGTCTGATCTCGGCATGGAACTATTAACATCTTCAAAAACAAATTGAAATTTGCCAAGTAGTAAATTAAACTGTAAAACATCACTAATTAATTAATGCAAATTAAATGACAATAAAATTGAAACAGACTAAACTCATCAGAATTGAAATAACAATCTCCCTCTCTTCTATACCATTATACCCCCAACTCAAAATAAAAGATATCGTGAAAAAAAAACACATTTTAAAGTAAAATCCCAGCCCGAACCCTGACACAAATACATAAATACACCTATAGAAATTAAAAACCAATGTCACGAATATATACATATAAATTAATGCACCAAAGTTTTTCGATAATAATTAAACCTTCCAACAATGTCGACGTTGATGACAAAAACTTGGCCGATCATGAGATGAAGCGGATCCGAGGTTCCTCTCAGCGCAAAATGGTATACTTTATACTCAGCCTTCCAAGTCAAAAAATAAGCAGGCTGAATTTTCTTGCTGCTGACATGATCACTCCGATCCAAACCAACTTCCCCCAACGTTAATTAGTTCCTCAAAGTACGATTTTGGTGTGACCAGTGTTTGCAAACTTTAAAAAAAGTGATTCTACATTTTCTTCGTCCGAAAGAAAGAAATAAAAATAAAAGACCAAGTAAAAAGACAAAATTGCAAAATTAATCCGGTAACTATATGACAATAGAAAAAATATTAGTAAATGTCACGTTTTGCAAAATGATTCTCAACTATATAAACGTCTCAATTTTGATCATGCGCTGCAAAATGTAAATTTTACAAAATAGTCTTGTAACTGTATCAAAATCTCAATTTTGACCGGTAATTGGGAACTACATTGTCGCTCATGTCATTGAAATTCGGTGAAATTAGTAACAAAATTGAGATTTCCATACAATTACTTGACTATATTTGTAAATCGTGCATTTTGTAAGAAAAATAGAGTGTTTGCTATAGTTACATAACTTTTTTGCAAAATGTATTTTTATTATAATTACAGGACCAATTTTGCATTTTTGCCGGTAGAAAAATAGGAAAAAAAAAAGAAAAAAACTTTACCCACCTTAAAATTGACCCAAGTTAATGAAAAAGAAGCTGGGAGATCAAGCAAAGGAAAAAAAAAAAGAAAAAAAAAGGGAAATTGAAGTTGCTAGATCAGAGAAGTTACTGAAGAACCCATGTTTGAAGGATCAAACCAAGCACCAGCATTAGTCGTGTTCCATAAGAGAGAAGAATCAGTAGAGTCGTTAATCTGTTCAATCTGGTTCGGGTTGTTCAACCCGAACCCATTTTCCCCTTCTCTTTTCACTTCTTTGTCCCATATATCAAATATAGCCTTTTGACCCAACAACTTATCAAGAATGGCCTTTGACCGGCATTTATTGCTTAAAAAAAATAGAAAAATGTAGAAATTGTACACTTCCCGAAATGCCCATCATAAAAGACGCAGGGTCGATTAACCGGTCATTTTGGATCGATTAATCGACTGCTGCGTACCATGCAGAATCGGGTCGGTTAATCGACCCACTGAGTCGATTAACCGACCAGCATTAATGTGTCAGAGGTCGATTAATCGACTGTTAATCGACTAAACAAATGTGGTTTCGGTCGAGGTCGATTAATCGACTAAAGTGGTCGATTAGAAATTTAAAACCCTCTCGTAGGGTTTATAAGCCCTCAATCGACTCTAAACGACAATCGTTCAAATCGACCCTCACCACTGTCAAAGCGACCACCATTGATTGCCGTCGTTGATAGCCGCCGTTGATAGCCACCGGTGCCGCCGTCGTTGGGGAATATTTTCTTGCGACTTTTGTCTATAAAGTAAGAGTTTTATTTTGTTTTTTGAATTAGTTATTTTAACTGCATTGTAAAGAATGTTATGATGGTTTGAGGTATTGAATTATTGAATGAATGTTTTTTTTTTGACACCTTGAATGAATGTTTTTTTTTTTGACACCTTGAATGAATGTTATATACTGAATGGGGTTTAGGGTTTAGTTTGAATTGAATGTTAATGTTATTTGGAATGTTAGACATTATGGGAATGTTGTGTTTTTCATTGCAAAATTTTGTTGGGAGTTGTTGGGGAGGAAATGTTAGACAGTTATGGAAAATGTTATATAAAGTGTTTTTTAAGCCAAATAATCGCTTGATAAATCGCTAATATCGATTTATCGCAAGTTAATCGATATTTAACACTCCAAAATTTGTCTTTTCTGTTTCAATTATACGTAAAAAATGGCATACCTCACCACCATTGAAAATCGGTTTGATTCAAGAGTTACATCCCGATGTAACTTACAAGTTCTAAGGCTAGTATATGATAAGTTAGACGCCGTACACAAAGAGATGTTGTTGAACTCGGCTTTCGGAGAATTATACAAGTTCCGTGATAATATGCAGATTTCTTGTAAACTTCTTCATGCTCTATTATTTATGAGGATTAAATCACCGGTTGATGATGAGGTATGGTTCCGTGTTGGGGATGCAAATGTCAGATTCGGGTTCTCGGACTTCACTCTCATCACCGATTAAATCCGAATTGAGAATGATTTTGTAAAGGACATCCCATCGATAGACGGTTAGCGGTAGAGTATTTTGGGGGAGGGAAAAGGTTGTTCAACCAAGTGTTTTGAAGGCGGCTTTTAAGCACCAGGCAAAGAATGAGGAGGACCGATATAAATTGGGATTGGCCCTCATATATGAGTGTGTTTTGCGGTGTAAGGAGCCTAGCACTTCAATTGATATGAAGATTCTGCAAGTTGTTGATAATTTGGATCTTGTCAATAAATACCCTTGGGGAAGATCATCCTATGAATATCTTTTACACAGTTTGACGAAAACTATGACTGCTAAAGTTGACCATCACAGCTTCTGGGGCTTTACACATGCGGTACAGGTATTTATCAAAGTCATTTTCGTTAGATTACAATGTATATTTTCAATTTCGATAAATATTTATAACATTGGATTGTTTGTTAGGTATGGGCATTTGAGACCTTTCCTGCCGTATGCCGAATGTTTAGAACTGAAAGAACCGAACAAAGACTTCCTAGGATGTGTGGGTGGAGGTCCACAACCACTTTTGGCTTTTGGGAGATTATTGCCGTCTTGGACGAGCCTATGGTAATGTTGAGATTATTTTTAATTGCGTATAATTTTTAATCGACATTTTGAGATTATTTGTAATAGATATTGTTTGTGAATTGGCAGGATGAAGTTTTGTTTCCATTGTCTCCGACACAAGAAGAAATGGAAAAGGAATATGTTGTGATGTTTCCCGGCGTGTTCCCCGAGGATCTCAGTTATCCTTTGGATGAGGAGACGGTGCCCACAGATGATCGGGAGATGGTGGAAGAGAGAGACAGAGTGATAGAGACAGGCACAGAGACAGAGACAGCACACGAGAGAGTCGGGGATGTCCATGAGACGGAGCATGGAGCGATTCTCGAGTACCCCCACCTTCCACCTACCCTTCCATCGGTATGAGGCGGGTTTTGATGCCGTGTACGCCGACAAAAAAGCAAGATGATGCTTTTTCTTTTCTAAACAAAAAGGTCGAAGATGCTTTTTCTCTTATGAGCGGAAAGATCGAAGAATTGGACCGCAAGATTTATGCATTAGACCAAAAACTTGAAGCAAGAAGTCACCTTATACGTGGTTCACTCCCGAGAGACAACGATGGAGACGGGGCTGTCTCCGATTATGGGACGGTGGTGGAGACAGAGAAGACTAAGAGTCGTTTGTTGAGGAGGAGGAGCATGATCAGTGTTGAGAGGAGCATGATCAGGTTGTTGAGGAGGAGCATGATCGAGTTGTTGAGGGAGCATGATCGTTGTTGTTGGTCGATCTTTTGAGGAGGAGGAAGATCGAGACAGAGAAGACCCGAGTCTGTTGAGGGGAGAAGAATAAGGTCGCCGATGTGGTGGATGCGAGATGCATTCCGATGTTGAGGTGGTGGAGGTGGAGCAGTAAACACGGGGGATGATCGGGGAACGGTGAAATATACAAGGAAGAAGAGGCCATCAAAACATGTAGAAAAAGAAAATGTTCTACAAACGGGAGTGAAGCGAAGGAGAGTGCCTTCAATTCATACAAGAACTCCTTCACAATCAATCGAGGACACAAACAACCACCTCCCGAACATTTTTGGACAAGATGCAAATTGATTTCTTCCTCCCGGATCCATTGAAGGCCAAAAATTTAAAGAATGGTACACAAATGCAGCTGATAGGTAATATTAACTGCAAACACTGTCAACTGATAGGTCGATTGATGGTCGGTCCATCGACCATTGATCGACTGATTAGTCGATTGATGGTCGGTCAATCGACCATTGATCGACTGCTTAGTCGATTGATGGTCGGTCCATTGATCGACTGCTTAGTCGATTGATGGTCGGTCCATCGACCTTTAATCGATTTTTCAGTCGATCAGATGTCGATTAATGGTCGGTCCATCGACCTTTAATCGATTTTTCTGTCGATCAGAGGTCGATTAATGGTAGATTGACCGACCACTGACTGACCCCAGGTTTATTTTATGTTTTTGCTTCATTTCATTAATTAATATGTACGTATTGCTTCCAACAGTGAAGAATTGATCATAGATGGGGCCACATATAAAAATGCTAAAAGATGGTTTACGTTGATTACTGCATCTGGGGCTTGGCTTGAAGATGATGTAAGTCCAGTTTAATATGTACAATATTGATTTAGTATTATGTGAATCTTATAACAACTTTTCACTTTTCAGCACGTGGATTTGGCGATGACCTTGTTACGGGAGAGACAGACAAGATATCCTATGTGTCCTTCGGCAAGTACACCCGAGCCATTCTAGACAAATAGTGTGTTCTATCAATCATTGATATTTGCACTCAATGATTACAAAGCGAAACCCCACTAACTTCAAGTTCGAAAATTATTTGATTAATTATACGAATGGGACTTGGAGAAAGTTTGGGAGGGAATGGGCTGGGTGTACACACTTGTACTTTCCAATTTGCTATAATAAGCATTGGATTGCGGCCGAAGTTGTATTTGAAACATCGGAGGTGAATATCTATGATCCCGACAAGGGGTCGCTTAACAGAGAGGGCAACTTAATCGATGCGCTTGAACTTTATTCGTGATATTACCCTTACTTGCACAACAAGTTGGGATTAAAATAAACGCCCCCTCAAAGTGGTCGATCCGACAAGACATCCAAACAGGGCACGCGTAAGTCATCTAATCTTAATCGTGTTATTTAGCTTAATGTTTTACTTAAATGCTAATTGTTGTTTTAACATATCATAGGGGTGATTGCGAGTCTTCGTGATCAAATATATTGAATTTCCGAGGGCAAGAAATAAATCTCGTAAATAGCCATCATATGCTTATGTGGAGGGAGAAGTTGGTCAGCCGACATATATGCTTTTAATTATGATCCTTGATTGTATTGATCAAGATATTTTGAATACTTGTAAATGATATACTTTTAAGTATATTGTAAATGCTATGATTAGTCGAATTAGTTGAGAATTAGTCGATTAATCGACCATTTGAACGATACGTATGAGTCGATTCATCGACCATATGAACAACAGATGAGTCGATTAATCGACCATCCGAACAATACTGGATGTCGATTAATCGACTATATGAACAATAGTGAGTCGATTAATCGACCTGCAGATCGTCGCGGGAGGTCGATTAATCGACTAATTGTAACAATGTATTTGAGTCGATTAATCGACCATCCGAAAGACACAATTTGTAAAAGTTGTCATTGTTTAACAAACAATCAATCCGAAGACATAATTTATAAAAGTTGTCATTGTTACAAACTATCAATTACATGCATAACAACTAAACAATCAATTACTTCCTACGAAACATCCTCCGCGAACTTTCGAGTCAATCACTACGGATTGTTGATATGATACCCAGGTACATCCGAGAAGTCAATTTGAGCAAATTATGTGTTTTGAAGACGTTGTAGGCGATGTCATAATATTGAAACCCATCGTCCAAACTCTTTTTCTTCAATGCTTTCCCCTGCACAAATGACATGTAAATTAGAATGTCAAAGTGTAAAAATAACCAACTTAACCATTATGTTCGTTAATTACCTCTCCAATTCGATTAAAGTAATTGCCATCCACGTATACGATGTTTCGTTCCTTTGTCAAATCTAGCTTTTGTTTTATCAATATAACTTTCAAACCTCTCAAACCTGTCCCGAACAATCAATTCGAGTTTTAACATCAAGAACACTAAAATCCTTCAAAATATAGATCAAGTATTGGAGCAATTAGACGGATGAAGGAGTTCCACTCAACAAAGATCATGCACTGGCATTCCTCTCGATGCGGCAAAACAATCTAGCATTTTAAATAGGTAGCTTTCCTCCGCAGTTCCCGGTTTCACTAGCATTCAAACAAGTAGTCTTAAAGAACGAAAAAATACAAAGTAGAATGCATTCTAATTATTAAACAACTCGTAATTTGGCATCTACTTACTTGTAGATATGTAATGTCAAAATCAATGCCTCGTAGAATTCTAAATTTGTTTGTCAAGCTCAGTATCATGTCAAAACAACCAAAACAGACATTAAGAACCGATATATATTCAAACCCTAAACCTAACCTACACTAAAAAGCAACATGAAACAAAATTATGAAACAATTGATTAAGAAAATGGAAATATGGCATGATAATGTAAAACAAAATAACAACATTTACCTCAAGAATTGTTAGTTCGTCCCGTTAAATCTTCTTCGTTCGCTTTTTCGGAAAGTAAAAATGAAAATGACAAAGTGGTCGATTAGAAACGCCTCTATTTAATCAATCTAGGGTACACGAAACGCCGACAAGGGTCGATTAATCGATTCACTAATCGATTAGTGGTCGACAAACCGATTCAGTGTCGTATCATCGATCGATTAACCGACCAAGGTTGTCGTTCCATGGTCGATTAATGGTGGTCGATTAATCGATTCATGTGTCGCTCATATGATCGATTAATCGACCAATGTTTCCTTCCGATTGTACTTAAATCCACATTCAAAACAAAAACAAGAATCACACATTCATAACAACCATACATAATTACATAAAACCTAAACTATTGTTCATCCATAATTACACAAAGCCTAATCTTAACTATTCAACCATACATTCAAAACCTAAACTTGTAACATTCAACCATAATTACACAACTTTAAAATTGTTCAAGAACATCCATACATAACATAAAAATTTAAGGAAGACCACCCTCAACATCCTCACAAGATCGACCCACGATGGACCAAATTTCCATCACCACCATCAACCCTTGACGGACCCCCCATCTCCACCAAGGACCCCATCCAAAGACCTCGGGGTAAGGGATCGAAACCGGCGAACATCACCATCATATACAGAATTGAGGTAAACTGGATTGTCAGGATGGTAGCCGTGTTCGTTGGATAAGTCAACCGGGGCGGCATTTGATTCTACGAATATATTATAGGCGATTTTGAAGTATTTGAATCCATTCGTCCTGAAGAATCGTTGCTCAATGGTCTCCTAAATGACAATAATACAAAAAAAATATTATTATGTATAATTAATTAATTCAATATGAACAAATTAAATATTTCTTACCCTCTAACATGATCCCAAAAAGCCCAAGAATGTAAAACTATGTTGTTCTCACGATCATACGTCACACCAGGAGTTTTAATGAATCGCACAAATGACTCGAACTTTGTTCTGAACAATTGAATCTGACTTTTAACCTTTCCGAGGCTAAAATGTTTCTTGAAATGTGCACCAAGGTCAAAAGCGGCAAGACGCAACAACGAGTTCCACTCGGATTGGATGGACAGTATGATAAAAGCAGTGTAACGATTAAGATATTCATAGAGCCATTCCTCTTCTTCGATGGTCCAACCGATTGGTTGGAGCATCCGCGGATTATTTGATTCCCGGTACGAGGCATATCTCTCTATTCAAGGAAAATGACAGATTAGTAAAAACAACATTCGACTTTTTAATCGTGGGGGGGGTAAACGAACCGTCATTTTAAATCGAAACGAAACGTCTTTTTAATCGTAAAGTAATAAAATCAAACGAAGCGTCTTTTTTAACGACTTTTTAAACGAAACGTCATTTTACTTATGTCGCTCGTGGTCGATTAATCGACCCGTGAACGACATAAGTGCATAAGTCGTTAAGTGTTCGATTAGTCGGCCTTGAACGCCCGCCGTGCATAAGTCGGTCGGATGTCGTCACCCAAATTGAAACCCTAACCCTAACCCTAAACTAAAATCGATATTATAAAACCCTAACCCTAAAACTAAACTAAAATCGATTAAGGAACAAAATATGAAACAATTGATTAAGGAAATGAGCAAAGCATAATAATGTAAAACAAAAGAACAACATTTACCTCAAGATCTCATTAGTTCGTCGTCTTTCTTTGTTCGCTTTTTTCGGCAAGTAAAAATGAAAAATGACTAAACGCTCTTTTTAATCTGTGGGGCCAATAAATTTTTAATCGTGTCGCCGTGGTCGCTTAACGCGCCATATGAACGATACGGTGGTCGATTAATCGACCGCTTTGAGCGACATTGGTAGATTAGTGGTCGATGCATCGACCTTAAACGCCTATCGATTAATGGTCGGTCGATGTCGCTTAACCCTACTTTTAGGGTTTGTTTAGGGTTTAGGGTTTAGGGTTTAGGGTTTAGGGTTTTGGATTTATAGTTTAGGGTTTAGGGTATCATACTATATGCTACATAGTATCATCATATGTTATAAAATCTCTCATATAATTTAGTGTTGATCGGGATTACGAATCACCGGACTATAAATCACGTTACCGTATCATAGTATCATATGTTATCAATATGTTGCCAATTTTTTCGCCACAATTGTAAAATATATCATACTATATGCTACATAAGTATCATCATATGTTATAAAATCTCATATAGTTTAGTGTTGATCGGGATTACGGTAATCACAGACTATAAATCACGTTACCTTTGTATCATAGTATCATATGTTATCAATATGTTGCCAATTTTTTCGCCAATTGTAAAATATATCATACTATATGCTACATAGTATCATCATATGTTATAAAATCTCATATAGTTTAGTGTTGATCGGGATTACGGTAATCACAGGACTATAAATCACGTTGCCTTTATCGTATCATAGTATCATATGTTATCAATATGTTGCCAATTTTTTCGCCACAATTGTAAAATATATCATACTATATGCTACATAGTATCATCATATGTTATAAAATCTCATATAGTTTAGTGTTGATCGGGATTACGGTAATCACAGGACTATAAATCACGTTAATCGTATCATAGTATCATATGTTATCAATATGTTGCCAATTTTTTCGCAATCAATTGTAAAATATATCATACTATATGCTACATAGTATCATCATATGTTATAAAATCTCATATAGTTTAGTGTTGATCGGGATTACGGTAATCACAGACTATAAATCACGTTGCATCAGATGTATCATAGTATCATATGTTATCAATATGTTGCCAATTTTTTCGCCAAATTGTAAAATATATCATACTATATGCTACATAAGTATCATCATATGTTATAAAATCTCATATAGTTTAGTGTTGATCGGGATTACGGTAATCACCGGACTATAAATCACGTTGCACCGTATCATAGTATCATATGTTATAAAATCTTATATAATTTAGTACTATATGTTATATGATCGGTCACAAGTCGTCCCGACCATGATCGACCGGTGGTCGGTCATAGGTCGCTCAGACCTGACGACCACCGACCGTGGTCGGTCATAGTCGTTCAAACCGACTGACCGACCCGACCCGTGGTCGATTGCAGTCATTCAAACGACCGACCGACTCGTGGTGGTCGATTGCGTCGTTGACCCGACCGACCGACCGTGGTCGGTTGAAGGTCGTTCGACCGACCGACTGATTGACCATGTAGTCGGTTAAAGAATGACCATGTTGACGAAGAACGATTACTTAACATTTTTTTTGGTTATTTTGACAATACAGAGAGGTTTGTCCAAATTCATGAATACAACAATTACGAAATCGGAGACGAAATGCAACAATCACTAAATATGTGATTGTCTATCGCTCATCGGTCTTTGATCATGACAATTCGATCGGTTGTGCCCCAATTGTTGGCACCTACTCGCATTTTGTCTTGAGCGGAACTCTCCGTTGACGGTATTCGTCGTGTTCTCGACGCCCACCTCGTTGTCTGACAATAGGTGGCAAGACAATCATTTCCTTAATGTTATCGGGAATCTCCCATTCATTTTCGTTAGGCACAGGGAAGATAGTCTCCGCATATGCTTTCCTCCAATAGTCAACGGAATAGTACGGTGAGCACATGGGGTATATTGACAAACCTCTCTTCTTGGCCGCTATCGCATGCTCACGGGTAGGTGGTCCAATTGAAACTTTCGCGCAAGTGCAAGTGTTCTCGCAAAGTTAACAAGTGAAATTTATGGCCCCACTCCTCACCACATATAAACTTTGATCAATTGGTTCAACCGTGAACTTCTTGGATTTTTCATGAGACTTGCGTAATTTTTCTTCCATTGCGGGGTTAGATTGCTGTACACAACTCGTGCGACCTCACGCCTCTCATAGAACCAAGATCGCAACTTTTTTCCAATACTATCAAACAATGCAAGTATAGGAGTTTGTCGGGCTTTTTTAAACACCGAGTTCGAGACTCGCATTGTTTGACGTCATGATATTATAACGGTCTCCCCTGAAAATATGACCTCGCCCAGTAGCAAAATTTGTATCGTTAAGATACTTCCAACCTTTCTCGTCAATAGCTTGAATTTGTGACATATACTTGTGAAATTCTTCTATTGTATATGCATCACCGCTTTGTTAAAAAGGAGATAGTATCGATCTTTCGATTCTGATCCTCAAGTTGCCTTTGATATGATAAATACAATGAGCATGACGTGCATTTTGAAAAACATTTGGGTACGCACCGATAAGACTCTCTGTGTCTGCAGATATCACAACAAGGTCTTCTTGGTCACCTGTAATTCCTTTCAAGTTCATAAAAACCAATGCCACGAAGCATCGTTCTCCGAGAATCAACAACGGCCCATGCAAGAGGATAAATGCGCATATTTGCATCTTGACAAGTAGCGATAATCAACGTATCTTTATATCTTTCGATTAAAAATGTTCCGTCCACAACAACTACGGGCGCATTGAAGAGTGAAACCCACGAATGCAGGGGCCGTATGCCAAGAAAAAGTACTTGAAGCGGTTTTCACTATCAACCTCTAAAGAGTATATAGTTCCTGGATTAGCTACTTTCAAGTTATGGGCCCATGCGGCCAACTTAGTGTAACTATCCTCGGTGAACCCCTTATGTATGCTAAAGCGGTTTCTCTGACCTCCTCGCTTTTTGATAATTTATTTCAATGCCAAAGTCTCGGCGAATTTCATTTGCAACATCGGTCATATGTAGTGTTGCGGTCCTCAAACCTCGACACGATATGTTTTCCAATGATCCACGATCTTGCTTGTCTATGATCATTGGTGGACAAATTTAGAGAGCAAGTATGTTCTCGTGCATATTTTCTAATCAAAATAATCGAGTCTTTGAACTTTGTTGCATGCAAACGCCATTTGCAATTTTCATCAACACAAACAATTGTGTACACATTCTTGTTCGATTTTTTGTTTTGAACTCGGTAATTGTATTTCAATGCGATCATGTGCACAAACTTCTGAAGCTCTTTCTTGGTATCGAATACTTGGTCAACATTCAAGTCAATATCAACGGGTACAACTCGTGATGTACTTCCGACCCAGAAGAAAGAAGATGCTCATTTGTGAACCGATTTTCTTCTCCGGTGCGATTAAAATCGGTTCTCGGCGGTGTAGTAAACGCATCACCGTTATAATCATTGGAAGGAGATTCTCGAATTACCTCCAACCCATCCCAAATATCATTCACATTTCGAACATCATCACTTTGTGATTATTTTCTTCCACCTCAAAATTATGATATCCATCTACCGGTTGCACGTCACGATCAACTACATTATGCTCGCCCCGTGGCACGTCACAAATAGTTTTCATCACAAGGTTACACACAAGGGAATAATCAACCTTGTTTATTGAGAGCCAAATACCATTGCACTCCCTCAAATGCGAAGTAATCCGGACAGAATTTGAAAAGATCTGTATGCTTCTTTGGAGAAATAAATCCCATCTCCATATCATGCAAATTGGGATCAACTTTGCAAATATTTTGTACCTTAGAATATAGCTCTTCATATGAAGTTTCGTCTTATTGGAACTCCTGATGCATGCATTCCATCATCACTAAATACCCATTGCCATTTTTCATTGTTATTAACAAAATGTCCAAAATAATACACGGTAATCCAAAACGGTGAAGACATGTTGTCTGCAATTAAATTGAAGATAAAAATGTCAAGTAATAGACTATAGTGCAGTTCTGTTTGATTTTGAATAAGTCGATTAATCGACTGCTGCGAATTTGCAGAAATGGGTCGTGTAATCGACCACTTCTTAGTCATTCAATCGACCAGCTGTAATGTGTCGATTGATCGACTTATTAGGGAGAACATGAGTCGATTGAACGACACTCGTTTTAGTCGATTAATCGAATGCTGCGTATTTGCAGAAACGGGTCGTTTAATCGACCCCAATGAGTCGGTCAATCGACCAGCATTAATGTGTCGATCCCAATCGACACATTAATCTTTGGTCGATTGACCGACTCATTGGGGTCGATTAAACGACCCGTTCTCGCAAATACGCAAAGATTCGATTAATCGACTTCATCTACTCGAGAAAATGAACGAAATGACAGATAAATTGAATAAAACAATGTCATAAGGTCGGAGGAACTAAATTCAAACCTGATGTTGATTTCGCTTGCAATGTCGAAGATTGGAAAGGAGGAGATGCACGGATTTTCGGTTCGTTGAACTACAAACCCCAAAAATTCGGTTGATATACACAAATTTGTGGAAGAAATAAAAAGGGTATTTTAGGCCTTTGCAATTGGAGGGTTGTTGGTATATTAAAGTCTTTGAAAGGGTAATTTGGACATTTAACATAGAAGAAGGCCATTATTGAACTTTGGGAATAAGTAAAGCGTTTTTGAACATCATCTATTTGACTAGGCCAAACTTGTACAAACCCCCACTTCTTTCCCAATATTACTCACTCCATGAACTTCCACATCCTCATAAGGCATCAAACCCGGATACTCATTATAAGACATTAACGTCGAAGTCGTTGGAGCAAAATTCGAAGATCCGAATAAAACCGGGTCCTGGATTTGCTTCGACCCGTTTTCGTAATCCCGAAGCTCACTAACCATAAGCCCAGACGAGAATCTCACTCCAAGCCCATTCATCTGGGCGGCCCGATGATAATCGAACATTCCAGAAAATGGAAAATTGAGAGGACTGTTAATAATATGGTTCGAATTTGGAGTCAGATCTATGTCTTGTTGAGCACTAGTCTTTATAGTTGCGGCGGCGGATGACGGCAGCGGCGCCGCCCGCTTCGCCCTCTTGTTTTTCCGGCAACCTCCGCCGACGGGAACATTTCTTAAGGTTCCCCCTCTGGTCCAGTAACGCTTACACGCTTTACAGAAGTGGCGTGGCTGGGACAAACTGTAGTTATTGTAGTAACAGAACTTGGTATTGCACGAATCGCAGCGTGGGCACTTGAGAGGCGGGTGATTCGGATCTTGTTGGCTGGGTGGTTTTTTGTCCATGAAGCTGCTTTTCTGATCATCTGGTATCGGGTTCTGAAAGAAAAGAGTTGGGTTTTTGTTAGGGTAAAAATTAATTAACAAAGACAATAGGGAGATTCTCATGACAAAGGCTAAATAACAAAAACAGATTGGGGTTTTTTATTTTTTTTTTGTAATGTAATAATAATTGAGATAGAGACAGAGAAATGAACCTGTGGCCATTCATTGGAAGTTGATGAGATGATGGGAGTCGACATCTTTGTTAGAGAGTACTGTTGAAAGAATGGTTTGAAACAAAGAGTAAGGAGACAAAGAAGCGGAGCAGGTGATTAATTGACAACGGGGTTGAATGTTGATATATTTTTTTTTGTGACGGAAAGAATGATTAGATGGGGAATTTAGTCGTTGTTTATTTGTAATTTCTCGTGAAAGGCCCTCCCTAAAACATCATTATATTGATTCACTGATTTTTTTAGATGTACGAATTGAATAGGTGTGTCTCATGTACATACATGGATTAAGAATTTTTTATACGATAAGCAATTTTTTTAAAGTCTATCATATTTTTTGTCATTTCTTCATACCAAAAATATTTTAGCACCATTTTGATTTCAAATGTCCATTTTACTCTTTTTTTTATTTATGGGGATCACCCCATAATATGGTACTGAGACACATAACTTGGTACCAAGTTATATACTACATCAATTTTTTGAACAATGATCAAGTATGCCACCAAAAATACACAAAGGGAATGATCATCAGTTCTTAAACATGTGTTTTTTTAAAAAAAAAAACATGACTATTTTTAATTTCACAAAATATAACGACCAATTTGGCCTATTACCACATTTTTAACCTAATTAATAGCGATTAAATATAACAATTAAAAAAGAAAAAAAAATTAGGGGGCAGATGCCATGTATACTAGGTTCATAGATTCATCTTTGAGCATGAAACATTTTTTAGTAGAAGTCATTGATCGTTTGAGTTCGGTTGGTTTACATAACGACCCAAGCATAAACATAATATTTCGTTAGATAAAATAAAAAATTCGCCTCGAATTCGACACGATTAGCAAAAGAATAACATATCATATGTAAAAATATCAAGTTCTTCGGCCGATTTGTCTTTCAATTTCGACTAAAACTTGTTCAAACTTGATTAAATTAATAATCAAAAAGCTCAAACACAGTTTTTGAAACTCGATAAAAATTCAAACAATCACTATGCAACAATACTATATATGTTTGATTCTACTCATCCGTTTAGATCCTTACATATAACACAATTACTAAGATCATGAAAAACTTAATTAAGCTAGCAAAACAGAACAAAAAATAGGTATTAAATATTATGATTAAAATTATCAATTCAAGTACTTAACAAAGAAGTGCGAGCTAATTAACAATCTAAAAAAATCTAGTGAGAGAATAAAAATAGATTCGAGGCACATTATTAGTCCAAGTAGAGGACAGAGAAGTAAAAGGTGCAGCATATGACTGATGAATCTCGAGAAATAAAAGAGAACAATTTTTTTTTTTTTTTGAGAAAAAAAGAGAACAATTTAAATACATGGGAATTTGCAAAATCCAACACATGGTGTAAGTACTGTATATTTCTACCTTCAGACATACACACACACACACATTCTTTGATGGAGATACAGATAGACATAGATAAAGGGAATCCCTAGAGCTAGTAGCCGAGGCTGTTAACGTAACAGCAAATCCCACTTCCTGTTTTTTCAATTAAAATATATTCCCTCCGTCCAATTAATTAAGATATTGACCAATTTTCTTTTGGAAAAAAACATTAAACCCCCCAAACTATCGCGTTTTTTACACTTTCCTATATGAACTATTTTTTTTTCACTAATTCATACCAACTTTATGTGTTTTACACTTTACCCCCTACAATCCATCGCCGGCGGAAATTATGGCCGGAAGTCACTCACATGCCTGGCACGCTTTTTTTATGAGGGCATAACAGTAATTTTCATCCTACAACTCCTGCCCAATAACATAATAGCTACAAACCCTACAAACTGATCAATAACACAAAACAAACACAGTCCTAGAAAATGAACATACCATTACACATACCATTACACAAACCATTACAATAAGATACATTAGGAGCCTAACAATCAATTGAGGAAATACATAACTATCCATGAAAACAGTAGTGCCATCCACAACCATTTCTCCCTTGATCTCTTCCTTCTAAATAAATCTTCCTTCAATTTTAATTCATCTTCTTTTCTTTTCAATTCTTCTTCCAGTCTTTTGAATTCATTTTCCAGTCTTTTCAATTCTTCTTCAAACCGATTAGCACGTCGCAATAGTCCCAGGACAATTTGTCGAGCCCTAGCACATGACGGAGGATCAATCCATGAGAAATATGTGCATCCTCCAACTTCCTAAAAATGTAAAAGACTTCATTATATTTCTGATGCAATTCAACCAACCAACTCCAAAATGGGGAAACTCTTGTTTTCTGGTGCAAGGTGCAATTCAACCAACTAATAAAAAATTATTGATGAACTCCAAAATTGATTTGCTTACTCAAAAATATATGCACAAATGCCCACAAAATCATTTCCAGATTGATATAAAAAATGGGGATTAGGGTTTTTTTAGGGCTTACCCGAAATTTTTCACAGGCAACATACTTTCTCCCTGGGTTCAAATCACTCCAAGATGTCTTCTTTACAATTAATTTTCCGCATTCGCATTTGTCATTCACAACAAAATCGGTCGTCTGCCTCCACATGTCGAAGTGAGAAGAGAGGAGTTTGGAGAGAATTTTAGGGGTGAATTTGTTTCTTCAATTCTAAATTCACGCATGAATCAGTAATTACGGCTTTTGTAGGATGGAAATTACTGTTATGCCCTCATAAAAAAGGCGTGCCAGGCACGTGAGTGACTTTCGGCCATAATTTCCGCCGGCGATGGGTTGTAGGGGGTAAAGTGTAAAACACGTAAAGTTGGTATGGGGTAGTGAAAAAAAAAATAGTTCATATGGGAAAGTGTAAAAAACGCGATAGTTTGGGGGGTTTAATGTTTTTTTCCCTTTTCTTTTTCTGTCCATCCTAATTTATATGCTTAGTTTTTTTATTGAGAGTATTAATTATACAACAATAGATTAAACTATCCTTATTTAATTCACCTTACTCGAGACCAACAATGATATACTCACATTTTTTTTTGACCAAATGATATACTCACATTTAATGCAAGGGCAAGGTAGAAAAGTCTATATGGAAAAAGATTATTGTCCCAATTATATTTATTATGTTTCTTAATATGTGTGAAATATTCTACTTGTTTATCTTACTAGGACGGAGGTAGTATATGATTGCAACTCCTATTTAGAATTTTATATATTTTCTACTTTGCTAGTTGAATCAACTACTCCCTGCTATTCAAAATAAGTGGCATTTTAAAGGAAAAAACACGTATTAAAGATTGTGTTAAAATATCCAATATAACCTTAATTAATCATAACTGTTGCTTTGGAACAAAAAAATTTAGGCATTATTATTAGTTGGAAAATGATACATTTAATGGCAATTTGTAAAAAAATTATCACGAATCTTGAAAATATCAAAACTTAATTCTTTTTGAATAATTTTTTAACTGCAAAAATGTCGCTTATATTTTTTAATATGAGGGGTATTATTAATTGAGAAAATACATTCGTTAAATCGAATCTTAATCAAACATTCAACAGTTTACTGAAAAACTACATTGAAAGAATTGAAGGGTCCAATTCTAATGAAAATGCAGTGTGCAGTCAAAAGTGATGCCAACACTTTGCAAAACACAGCGAAAGACTTAATTAAAAATACAATTTCACAAAGTATGAAATAAAGACAGAATCAAATACAAGACACAAGAGATTGAAAATTTTGTACAAGTATAAAATACTTGTACGGTGTTCATTAGAACGAAAATATTCAAAGGATGATGTTGTTTACAATATACAAAAATACAAAGTAAATAAGGAAACAAGAAGAACAACTCCCCTTGTGTCTCCGAAAGCAACAACACTCCTTCACAAAATGTGAGAATACATTTAGTGCACTCCAAACACTCAAACTACACTTAATCTATCTCACATAAACACTCAAAAACTCGAGTTCTAAAAATGATGCTAACAATGTTGCCAACATTCCTGGTATCACTGAGCTTCTGCAGAATTTTCTGGTGTGAAAAAGCTGGAAGATGAACTCTCAAATCTCCTAAAATCAGACACCTAAATTTGCTGGTTTCGATCCTTAAATAACTATCTTCTTGAATAACTTACTGCAAGAAAGTAGGAGAAAAACTTCCTGCAAGTTTTAAGGAAAAAACCACCCACTACACTAAACTTCCAAGGAGTTAGTAGAGTTAAAAAAACTGAATATAAACTTCTAACTTAACTACCTGGAAAAACTGAAATATTAATCAAAAAAGGTAATCAAAATCGGAAGAAAAATTCGAGAGAAGAAAAAGATAATGTTTGAAAAAATTCAAACATTAACAATCTCCCCTTTTTACATTTACGGACAAAACCTTTTGCACAAAAATACTGATTAAATCTCCCCCGAATACAAGAAGTCAAATCTCCCGTGAATATAAGCCGAAACAAGAAATACCAAAAACATCAAATACTCTTAAAACAAGTAAATTCAATTTGTTAATAAATGATGCCTCGGATGTTGGCATCATTCTCGAAATCACCATTTCCACGACCTTTTGCTTCCATTTTATTTTTGTGCCACTTTCTCCCCTTTTTGGATTGAAATCAACCTCCATAATTTAAAGAGAGAAAATAACAACATACAAGCTCACTGAGAGCATTTTGATACCCCATTATTGTTTGATAAATGGTTTTATCATGATTTTGATGATTTTGTTTTTATACCATAAGAATGTTTTTAAAGGTTGTCCAAATACTCATAAATGATTTAAATGGTTTTAATATTTTCCGGAGTATTTCTACAAGTTTATTTTCGATATAAATTGGACAACACTTTTGATGATTTTGTGTTAATGTGTTTTCACACCAAAACAATATTTCTAATGTTGTCCTAAATACTCCCGATCGGTTTAAAATGTTTTTACGAATTTTTCGGAGTATTTCTTGAGGTTTATTTTTGATAAAAATCGGACAACTTGTCAATGAGGAGGTCGACCGGTCGACCGGCGAGCGACCGTGCACTGGGAACAAGTTTCGTGAAACAAACTTGAGAACTCTCAAAATTGATCAAATGCAACCTCGTCGCGCACATAGGCTCGACCGGTCCGAGGTGCCCTTCGACCGGTCCGCCTGTTTTATTTGGTGCTTTATGTTTCAAACTTCTATTTAAATGCGGCCGTGTCGCGCCCTATGCTTTGACAAAGAAAAAATATAACCGTTGTCAGCGCAAAGACCATTATTCTTCCTTAAAATGTGGGATTGTTCTATAATCGATTTTTGTATCCTTATGAGACAACCATATTTATTTTAATCTCTTTGTCTTATTTGTAGACAAAAGAAAACATGGAGGAGCCCATGAAGGAGCCTATATTGGAGGAGCCTTTGGAGGAGCCTTTGGAGGAGCCTATGTTGGAATTCAAATTTGAAGGCTCTCCTATAAATAGATGAAAGCTTGAGGATCAAATACAAGACTTGATACAAACAACAAGAGATATCACAAGCACATAATCTTTGTTATTCATTTCAACATTCTTGTTGTAATAGCCTAAGTACTATCACTTTCACATCTTGAGGTCTAGGCTTTCATTCTTGATTACACTTGCACTTTTGAGTTGTAATATTTTTCAAAGTGTAATCTTGATTGTAATTCATCAACCAAACACAAGATATCCTTGTGAGTATTCTTGTGGTAAGAATACACTTGGGTGATCTAGGTGATAGGTGTTTCAAGAGTGTGGTGCTCTTGAGGTGTTGAAGAATTTAGTATTCTTCAAGATTGAAGATTGTGGTGATCTTCAAAGGTGCCGTTGAAGGAAGATTGTGGTAATCTTCAAAGGGAGATTGTGGTAATCTCCAAAGGTGGTGTTGGAGAGTTCGGTGCTCTTCAAGTCGGAAGATTGTGGTGATCTTCGCAAGGTGCCGTTGAGGATTGTGGTGATCTTCAAAGGGAGATTGTGGTAATCTCCAAAGGTGGTGTTGAAGAAGAGTGTGGTGCTCTTCAAGGTGTTGTAAGTTGAATTTGTATTAATTTTGGTAATTAATAAAATTCTTTTTTCTTTTCGAAATCCATCCCGGATATACTGGGGTGGTAGAGGATTAGGCCCTAGGTGGGTTGAACCTCTTTAAATCGACGTGTGTTGTTTACATTCCGCACCTTATTATTGTGTTTGAGCATTCGGTTTGAAAAAGAGGGCGAAAACGAAAAGATGGAGATAATCTATTCACCCCCCCCTCTAGATTATCGTAGCCGCTTGGACTTACAAGTGGTATCAGAGCCAAACTCTTTGGCAAGCTCGTTTCACATCGCGAGTGAAGAGAAACGATCGTCGGCTACGAACGAAGCTCAACTTTCCTAAGACCTCCACCACCAAGCCACCTCGGTTTGATTCCAAAAATTTTATATTTTGGAAAGAAAGAATGGAATGCTATTTACAAGGTTGCGGGTTCGATATTTGGAACACCGTCATCAATGGAGAATCCATTCCGATGAAAGATACACCACACACCTCAAAAGGCTTCAAAAAGCTCAATGATGAAGAGAAGAAAATCATCTCCTTAAATGGTAAAGCTCTTAATATTTTACATTGTTCACTTACCACTTTGGAATTTGATCATGTTGTAGGTATTCGGTCGGCACATGAAGTATGGCAAAATTAGAAGCCATCTATGAAGTATATGCAAATGAAAGGAGCAACTCAAAAGCATCTACTTCACAAAAGGATACAACATCAAATTCAACAACATGGTATAAGCCTTCTACAACCTCCCATGATGAACAAGTTGAACAATGTCTCATGGGCATCGAAGAAAAAACGAGGTAAGTTCTAAACCCTCTACTTATGACAATGAATTGCAAAATGAATATAGTGACTTGCAAAATGATTATGATGAGCTACAAGATGAATTCCAAAACTTACTTGTTAAATACAAAAATTTGAAAAAGGAATTCATTGTTTTAAAGAATGATAAGGATAGTTTATTTACTTCCTATGAATCACTATCATGTGCTCACACCACCACTCTTGACAAGGTTAGAAACCTTGAGAAAGAAAATAGTACTCTTGTTGAGGATATAAATTGCTTGAAAAATGATTTATCTAAATCCAACTTGAGTCACCGATAAGATGACCAATATTGTTGATTGTTGTGATAATTCAAACTAGAACTTGATCATAAGCTAAGGGTGTCAATCACATGAAAAGGAATCAAGTCTCTAAAGACGTTGGTCATTATGCTCCTAGAATTATTACATGCTTTTATTATGGTAAAAAGGGTCATACGGTAAATACTTGTCGGGCTAAAATAGCTCCATTATTGTTGGAGACCTAAGAGTCTCAAGACTAATCCCAAAGGACCCAAACACATAAGGGTACCACAAAACAATGTCATATTAGGTACCGTGAAATAATGATCGAAGAAAATTTATACCGCTAAGAAGACATCAAATGACCGTTTCATTTGATCAAAGAAGGAGAAACTATTTTAACAAAGCCAATTTCAAGAAGAGGGTATAATCAAAAATGGGAAGAACACAATCCTTGAAATGGCAAAGACATCATCAACAAGATGATTTTCAAAGAAGAAGAAACTTTCAACAATGGGAAAGCAACAAACCTTGGAAATGGAGCAATCAAAGAAGTCATCATCAACAAAGTGACTTCTCAAGGGGAAGATATCATCAACAATGGGAACGACACAACCCATGTAAATGGCGTAATTGGTAACCCGTATCTCCCTATTTAAATATGCATTTTATTTTGTTATTATGCATGCTTTTATTTGTGTCTTAATTGCAAAATGAGTTTTCAAATATTTATTTTTTAATTAAGGTCTTCAATATATACTTGTGCTTTTAAAATATTTTTGAAAAAGAAGACCTTATATGATGTTTTTAAAACTCTTGTGCATTTTTGTAGACTAAAGTGTGTTATCATCTCTTTATGGATTTTTATGGCATGAGCTTACTTGTGATATCTCTTAGCCTACACTTTTATCATTATGATTTGTGCTAGATATGTTTTAAGAATTGTGTAGGATTTACATATTTTCACAAATGGCCATTTACGTCATTATTTGTCAAGAAAGGCATAAATTATCGAGGCACGTTTACTTGTGTTATTTTTACTCTTATAGACTCGATATATGTATTGCCATGTGCCTATGTGCTTGTTTTTCATAGTATTTCATACAAGTGCCATTAAGAGGATTTTTAAATTTTTTGAAAGGCACTATTCGATATTTGATTGCACATATTTGCCGTATCAACTCTTGTTCAAATACTTTTTTAAATAAGGTCTCAACTATATGCTTTCGGATTTTCAAATTTCAAAAGAGACCTTTTGTAGCTTTCTTAAGCTTATTTGAACTTGCATGATTTATTAGACTCTTGATGATCTTCTAAATGCATAGTATGTGTTTATTGCTTCATGGTCTATATATATATAGTGTCTATTTCTACTATGCTCTTATGCAAGATATTTTTGTGATTGATGATTGAGGCATGTTTTTACACTTGGACTATTTTTTCTTGCTTATATAAGCGATGCTTTAATGAGTTTGTTAAGTTGTGTAGATGAGAAATGAAGTACTCCAAATATTAGTTCCCTCAAAATATTTGGATGTAAATGTTCTATTATGAACACCTTAGATCAATTGGATGGCCTATGATGTTAGTGATGAAGAAGACAAAAAGGGTATTCCTAACAAACTCGATGACCAAGGCAACATTGGTCGAACTAAGGCGAGGTTAGTAGCTCGAAGGTATTTTCAAGAAGAAGGTAATTAATTTTGTTGTAACATTTGCACTCATAGCACATTTTGTAGCTATTTGCATTTTACTTGCTCATTCTTGTTTTAAAGAAAATTTCAAGCTTTACCAAATGGATGTTAAATCCAACTTTCTAAATGGTTTTATTCAAATATAAGTCTATCTGAGTCTAACATTTTAGGCGAAATGATTTTTATAAAAGGCCTTGTACAATTGATAGACTTAGCTATTTTTGCAAAATGATTTTACAAAAGGTAAAGTTGATACTACACTTCTTGTTTTGAAAAAAAAAGGTTGTTTACTTGTGCAAATTTTTGTTGATAATATTTATGGTGCTACTAATGAATATTTGTGCAAGATATGTTTTTCTAAGTTGATACTAGGTGAGCTTGAGATGAGAATGATGGGGAGCTCAATTTCTTGCTTGGACTACAAATTATTCAATGCCAAGAAGATGGTTATATAAGAACTCTTGAAGGAGTTAAGCATTGAAGGAAGAAGAACCTTCTCAACCTCTATGGCTAAAGATTGACAAAGGTTGAGAAAGGCATATCGACCAACAAACAAATTCGAGGTATGTTTTCTTGTATTATTCCTATAGACTCGACATTCCATATGCCTTATGTCTATATGCTCGACTTCAAAAACTATCCCAACGAATCTCATTAAGTCTTTATTAAAAGAAATTTTCAAATATTTGAAAGGCACTTCTTCTTATGACTTGTTGTATCCAAAGATTTAAAACGTTCTTATTTTTTTCGGGATAACAAGTTTGGTATCTATTATACGGGTATTCGTATTCAAAATTTGGTTCGTCATAATCGAACTAAACATATTGAGATTCGATATATTTTTAAGGGATTGTGATTTTTAACAAAAACTTGAGATGTGTTTAATTAGTCTCAAGGATAACTCGCGGATTTTTTCGTTAACCGCCGAGTATTTTACCTCATTTCGAGCTTGATTATGACATAATGTATATTGAATGAGGTCTACGTTTGCATTTTGCACGTTTTTAAAACTTAGGGGCGAAAAATTGGATTTTGGTTGAAAATTCGGATTTTGGAAAAATCGAGAGACAAATATGGGGTGAAAGGGTTGAGGGCAACCGTCGCCGCCCTCAACGCGACGTCGCCGCTCAACCACGACCGGGCGCCCTAAGCAAAATCTTGGATTAAAATGGTTCTGTCTTGACATTCGCAAGTTTAACTTCTTTTGGCCATTTTTCGTCCCTTTGCAAATTTCACACACAATTCACTTCAAATGAGTTTTGATGCATGAATTATATATTTTGGGGATTATCTAGCTCAATTGTCATCATCATTGCTCGTCTTTACCGATTGAATGGTAAGAATTTCACTATCTTTAGCTCAATTGGGTTGAACCATCGAGCTTGTGGCTTATATGTATTTTTCTTGATGTGATTCATATATGTTTGTGATGAGCTTATTGATTGTTGATGAATGATATTTGTTAAATTGTATTTGGTGATGAAAATCTTGGCTTGATTTCATTTACAAGGACTATATATAACTTTTTCTTTTTTGACGCCCGCCAAGTGTTCGATAAAACGTTTTAATGAAAAATTCATCACCTACATGATTCTCTCGATTTCAAAAGTCTTATACATTTATAGAGATCATGTTTTGCTTATCAAATGAGTTTTCATAAGCTTCTTCAAGTCGTATGATTCGACTTTTACCTCCTTATTTGGTTTATTAGCTTCAATGTTCAAATAGCTCGATACATCGGTTTTGTTGCGCACTTTGATAAGAATATATGATGTATTTATCGTGCTAACATTCTTTTGATGATTCCAAAGGGGAGAAACAGGTTATAAGCTCATTAGCTCATAAAAGCTAAGATAAGCTTAACGAAAAGAAGCTATAAGCTATGGCTTCATAAAGCCATAAGTTGTGGATCATATTTAGTCCACTTGGTGCATTATGGTTATGTATGAATCATGGTCCATTGGTTGTAGTATGGACTTACATACGGTTCTAATGATGTATCTTTGACAAGGAGTTTTTAAGTTATTGATACTTAAGCTCAATATCGAAAAGCTAATATTTTAGCTTATGTTTAAGTTGCTTCTATATAACTCTTGTTGTGCATGTTGATAGGGGGAGCTTTTGTAACATGAGCATTTGTAACATGTGGTTTAAATATCTCTACTCCCATCCTTGTGTTTATATTACATGGAATGTTGTCGCTCACATCGGATAGTTCTTTTTACCGGTAAATATGTTTTGTTTTCAAAATCGACCTCGTTAAAATTGTTTTGGTTTGTAATCATCAAAAAGGGGGAGATTGTTTGATAAATGGTTTTATCATGATTTTGATGATTTTGTTTTTATACCATAAGAATGTTTTTAAAGGTTGTCCAAATACTCATAAATGATTTAAATGGTTTTAATATTTTCCGGAGTATTTCTACAAGTTTATTTTCGATATAAATTGGACAACACTTTTGATGATTTTGTGTTAATGTGTTTTCACACCAAAACAATATTTCTAATGTTGTCCTAAATACTCCCGATCGGTTTAAAATGTTTTTACGAATTTTTCGGAGTATTTCTTGAGGTTTATTTTTGATAAAAATCGGACAACTTGTCAATGAGAGGTCGACCGGTCGACCGTGCGAGCGACCGTGCACAGGAACAAGTTTCGTGAAACGAAAACTTGAGAACTCTCAAAATTGATCAGTCTGAACCGGTCGCATATAGCTCGACCGGTCGAGGTGCCCTTCGACCGGCCGCCTGTTTTATTTGGTGCTTTATGTTTCAAACTTCTATTTCTCGTGCGACCGTCGCCCTATGCTTTGACAAAGAAAAATATAACCGTTGTGCAAAGACCATTCTTCCTTAAAATGTGGGATTGTTCTATAATCTGATTTTTGTATCCTTATGAGACAACCATATTTATTTTAATCTCTTTGTCTTATTTGTAGACAAAAGAAAACATGGAGGAGCCCATGAAGGAGCCTATTGGAGGAGCCTTTGGAGGAGCCTTTGGAGGAGCCTATGTTGGAATTCAAATTTGAAGGCTCTCCTATAAATAGATGAAAGCTTGAGGGATCAAATACAAGACTTGATACAAACAACAAGAGATATCACAAGCACATAATCTTTGTTATTCATTTCAACATTCTTGTTGTAATAGCCTTTAAATACTATCACTTTCACATCTTGAGGTCTAGGCTTTCATTCTTGATTACACTTGCACTTTTGAGTTGTAATATTTTTCAAAGTGTAATCTTGATTGTAATTCATCAACCAAACACAAGATATCCTTGTGAGTATTCTTGTGGTAAGAATACACTTGGGTGATCTAGGTGATAGGTGTTTCAAGAGTGTGGTGCTCTTGAGGTGTTGAAGAATTTAGTATTCTTCAAGATTGAAGATTGTGGTGATCTTCAAAGGTGCCGTTGAAGGAAGATTGTGGTAATCTTCAAAGGGAGATTGTGGTAATCTCCAAAGGTGGTGTTGGAGAGTTCGGTGCTCTTCAAGTCGGAAGATTGTGGTGATCTTCGCAAGGTGCCGTTGAGGATTGTGGTGATCTTCAAAGGGAGATTGTGGTAATCTCCAAAGGTGGTGTTGAAGAAGAGTGTGGTGCTCTTCAAGGTGTTGTAAGTTGAATTTGTATTAATTTTGGTAATTAATAAAATTCTTTTTCTTTTCAAATCCATCCCGGATATATCTTTGGGGTGGTAGAGGATTAGGCCCTAGGTGGGTTGAACCTCTTTAAATCGACGTGTGTTGTTTACATTCCGCACCTTATTATTGTGTTTGAGCATTCGGTTTGAAAAAGAGGGCGAAAAAAAGATGGAGATAATCTATTCACCCCCTCTAGATTATCGTAGCGCTTGACTTACAATTATCTCCATTTAGAAGAAGTTATGACTAGTTATCCAACATAGGAGAAATGAGATAAAAGGTAACAACTCATTACTACTAAACATCAGGTTTTGCAGATTTTTTTTTTCAATCAATTTTTTTTTTGTTTTTGTTTTTTTTTTTAAAATATATAAGAAATAGTAATAAAACAAAAACGAAAAATATATATAAAACAAACACACAGCAGTATCATGAGATGATATGTACAATGATGCCATCATTTGCAAGATCATTTTGTAACAAAGAAACTCAATTTAAAATGAAAACAAAGATTTTTTTTTTTTTTTTACTTGCATAACAGATCCATGGGCATAAGAATAGTACAAAAAGACTTAAGAAAGTCACAGAAATATAGCTCAATCCATTTACACAATTAATGAGCCAAAATGTACAAATATGCCCAAAAAGCAAGTTTAAAAAAAAATCTGTTTGCTGACTTCTTTTAAGAATTTGAGTTGCACAAAAATGCCTACAAAAGATGATGCATCAGTACAGAAAAACTCAAGGATACAAGCTAGCAACAAAACAAAAATATGTATACAAACAGGATGTGTCACACAATGATGCAACACATTAAGCATCACACTTTTAAAGAACACACAAACCAAGAGATTTCCTTAGACAAGAAAATCTCTCAAAATCCAAAGATTTAGAGAAAATATCTGCTAACGGATGTTTAGTGGCAATGTGTTGAGTACAACAACGATCATTATCATCAACCCAAATCAATTTAGGATCAGTTTTTGAAGAATTCTTAGCAAAATTGAAAGTATCCTCAACAGTGTCATGTATCATTTCTAGCATCATTTTACCCAAAACCTTATCTTTCTTCAGTTTGAAGCAAAAAGGTTTAATATGCCCAGGTTTAAAGCAGTAATGACACACAAACTTACGTTTTAAAACACTTTCAGACTTTTTGAACTTGTCTTTGAAAAATGATTTGCCATTTTTTTCAGCATTCCCTTGTTTCATAGAAAGACATGTCTTCTTACAAGAATCTGTTTTGTTTGCTTTAACATATCCTAATCCAGTTCTATCAATCTAGCTTTTAAAAATATATCATCAATAACAGCAGAGCTAGAATCAAACTTACTTATTGTCTTTTTAAGACTAGTAAGTTCAGATTTTACTAGATCAAGATTTTTGTCTTTCTTTGTTAAAAGAACTTCCAATCTCCTAACAGATTCTCTTAAAATGTCATTCTCTTTGACAAGATCTTCACATTTAAGTTGCAAATCATCATAACATTTATCTCCTAAATCAACAGACTTTGACGAATTCAGACATAAAAATGATGCAAAATGATTAACAAAATCATATCCAGAATCAGCAAACCTATCTTGTGATGCCTCAGTGTTGGCATCATTTGTTGCATCATTTCTGGATCCATCAGATTTGTGCTTCTCTTCCTCAAGAATCGTTATAAGTCCCTTGCAATTTTCGTCACCATCTTCAGATTCTTCATCACTTAAAGATACAGTAAAATCCATACCTCTTTCCCTAAGAGTGTTTGCACATTGTTTTGCATAATGACCAAATCCTTTGCAAGCACGACATTGAATCAAATCAAGGTTTTTTGATTTTAAAAAATTGTTCTCTTGATTTGGTTCAAACTTTTTAGGGAAATTTGAAGAATTTTCAGAAAACTGTTTCTTAGACTTGAAATCTTTGCCATTCAAAGAAGATTTTTTGAGTAAACTATTAAACCGTAAGGTCAATAATGCAATAGATTCTTCATTTAAATCACATTCATGAATGTTTTTCATAAAATGTTCCATTGCATTATTTTGAACATCACAAAAATCAAAACCTGTTTGGGTTTTAAAAGCAATACTTTTGTCCTCAAAATGATGTTCTTTTTGTTGCCCCAAGTTTAACTCAAAAGTTTGTAAAATACCAATAAGTTCATCAAGTCTAAGAGTATCAGTATCCTTGGTTTCTTCAATAGTATAAATCTTAACATTGTATCTTTCGGGAAGAGATCTCATTACCTTGCTTACCAATCTTTCATTGCTAATAAGCTCTCCAAGTGATTGTGCCTCATTAGCAATATCACAGATTTTTGCATTATACGAAGCAATGGTCTCTTCTTCTTCCATTCTCAGATTCTCGAATCTGCTTGCTAGGAGTCTTAGCTTTGTTCTTCTAACACTTTGTGTTCCCTCACAATGCAATTGCAATGTATCCCAAGCATCTTTTGCTGAAACACAATTAGAAATTATTTTGAACAAAAACATATCAACAACAGTAAATATGGCATTTAAAGCTTTAGAATTAAAGCTTGCAACTGATTTCATCATTTTGCCACTCAATCTCCGGTTTGTCTATTGTAACTCCTTCAAAGTGTCAACGATTCTTGGTGGTGTCCATCCCGTAGAAAACGATTTCCATGCTCTTTCATCAATGGACTTGATATAAGCCCTCATTTTCACCTTCCAATAGGAATAGTTCGTTCCATCCAAAACAGGAGGTCGAAAAATGAAACTACTCTGAATTTCCATCATCAAAACACTGCAAAAAAAAAAAAACAGGATCACACTAAGTATCGTCTAGTGAAGGCTCTTGATGCCAATTGAAAGAATTGAAGGGTCCAATTTAATGAAAATGCGATGTGCGATCAAAAGTGATGCCAACACTTTGCAAAACACAAATGAAAGACTTAATTAAAAATACAATTTCACAAAGTATGAAATAAAGACAGAATCAAATACAAGACACAAGAGATTGAAAATTTTGTACAAGTATAAAATACTTGTACGGTGTTCATTAGAACGAAAATATTCAAAGGATGATGTTGTTTACAATATACAAAAATACAAAGTAAATAAGGAAACAAGAAGAACAACTCCCTTGTGTCTCCGAAAGAACAACACTCCTTCACAAAATGTGAGAATACATTTAGTGCACTCCAAACACTCAAACTACACTTAATCTATCTCACATAAACACTCAAAACTCGAGTTCTAAAAATGATGCCAACAATGTTGCCAACATTCCCTGTATCAGCGAGCTTCCGAGAATTTTACGTGTGAAAAGGCTGGAAGATGAACTCTCAAATCTCCTAAAATCAGTACACCGAAATTTCTTTGGTTTTGATCCTTAAATAGCTATCTTCTTGAATAACTTCCTGCAAGAAAGTAGGAGAAAAACTTCCTGCAAGTTTTAAGGAAAAAACCACCCACTACACTAAACTTCCAAGGAGTTAGTAGAGTTAAAAAAACTGAATATAAACTTCTAACTTAACTACCTGGAAAAACTGAAATATTAACTGTCAAAAGGTAAGTGAAATCTGGAAGAAAAATTCGAGAGAAGAAAAAGATAATGTTTGAAAAAATTCAAACATTAACATACATATTTATTATATGATAAATATTTAACTATCTTGGCATTTAAGAATATACGTGCTATTTGTGCTAGAAAATTGATTAAAATGTTTTTTATTGTATGGTTCAACTGTTCAAGTTAAAAAATGGTTCAATTTTATTTGATACAAAAAGAAGGACGAAGCCACGTTGAAAAATAAGTCCAATAACTAAACACATTTTGATTTCTTATGGCGAGATTCACATATATATTGCATGCTTTCGCGTCTTTAAATGAAGAAATATGTGACATATATACATAAATATAATCTGGCAAGAAATATTTCCAGATACGTCCGATGCAAAATAAGCGTAGTAGACTGAACTTTCCAGAAAATTGTCGACTGTATTTTTAGTAATATATATAAACAAATTCGAAACTGAAAAATTCCAAAGAGAAAAAGTGTCAAGTGGGGGCATGTGGCCTGTGGTGTCTACATCTCACACTTATATATATGGTTAGACCACGCTTTATTCCCAAAGGCCATTTTACTGCAGGAACCCAAACAATAAAAAATTTAAAGAAAAAATAAAAAAAAAAACTGTGTGCAATTATAATTATTTGGTTAATTAGTCGTCGATTCTTCTGGTTGAGAGTGAATCTCACTTTAGAAAAATCTGACAAAACCCGATTTCAAATGGATTTCCTTGTGCTGCCTTATTTTCTTATCTCAGAATTCCATTAAATTATTGAAAGATTAATTTTTTAATTAAAAAAAAGATAGTATAAAGAAGAAATCCTTGAACGTGAGATTCATCCCAAAAACCGATTATTTGAAAATAGGGAGAAAAAAAAAGCATTGTTTACTATATAAATTGTTCATAGTTAACTTCCTAACTAATTATTCGAACATGATCTCCTTCATTCCAAAAATGTTTCATTTCATATTTTAGTGCGTTGATGATTGACACACATAAGAATTATCATATTAAAAAGCGGATAGGATCTTCTATTCCAAGATGGTGTTTCATCTCTTATTCAATCGCACGGATGATTGCCACGTGTATAGAAGTTACCATATTAAAACCCCACAATTTAGGCGTGATTTATGCTCCAAAATTAATATGGTAACTTCTATACACGCGCAATCATCCGTCTTGATGGAATAAGAGATGAAACACCATCTTAGAGTAGAAGATCCCATCCGATTAAAAAGTCACAATTGATGCTTGATTTATGCTGGAGAATTAATATGATAATTCTTGTACGTGTGTCAGCTACCCGTAAATATGAATGAGTTGGGTCGAGGCAAACTGACCCTAGCTCATCGGCCAAGTGAAAAAATCGGGTCGGATAGTCCATGCCAAAATTTTATCGGGTTGTATTTCTTGTGGCCCAGCCCAATAAGTGTGTGTTTGATCGGCTATTCGGGTCTAATGGTCTCGGGCCATTTGGGCCGGGCCAAAGTAGACCTGACCCTTATTAGGCCACTAAAAATGAAGATTCGTCCAACCTTCTTCGCGAACTGGTCGGACCGGCCCATCAAACTAGACCAATTTTGTCGACTAAATATAAGATAAAACACCGTTTTAGAAGCGTAGATTATCAAGGGTTGGAGAGACGTACAATAGGGTCCATACGCATAATTATAATAATTCCGAAATCAAACCAAGAATTACACGCAGAGATAGTGGATGCAGAAAATGAATTGACCACCAAAAAGCACTAAGCAACAAACCCATGTGGTGGCAGCTCAGCTGCAAAGGGAAAAAGCAGGGAAACAAAAGAATATAGTTAGGGGAACAAACTGATTTTGTAGTCCCCAAGGGATTTTCTCATTCTCCCAACAATCGATCCCATCATTATACCTAATATCAATTTATTTATTAATTAAAAACTGGCATCTTACTGCAATTATTATATACTTATGTACTGCTAATATAATTATAGCATGCTTCATTACATTACTATAATAATGGAAGTATATCTTGCCACTTTCATTTTCACTCTTTTCTTTTTTCGTCTGCTGGGTATTTTAAGTTATCGTGGATTGAATTGTAGTTCCCATTTGGTACTATATGTCAAGAAAGCTTTGTCCAAATAATACGATGAAGTTTCATGAGCTTACTCGACCCGAACCAGACCCATCTTATTTATAGGTGATTGGGACAAATAAATAGGTATGATGCGAGTAACTGGTGTAAATATTTAGATCCGGATAGATTCGGATTGGATAACGAGTTTAGTAAGATCCGATTCATACACATATAATTAGTATATATATTCTGTATAATATATTGTTCTTCTAGAGCCCTTGCTTTATACATTTTGTTGGAGTTTATTACATAATTCATACATTATATACAAAATTATACAAATATCGCATTTTACATAATTTTTTGTGTCAATATTATGTGTAAAAATCATATAAATTTGGCGTGAAGTTAGCATGTCTAAAGGGACATGGTAAGGGTTGGGGAGGGTTTGGGTCTTGTGTAGAGCCGACAAAATGTTGGGTCAAGCCAGTTCAGCCCGAGCTAGTCGGGCTTATGATAAAAATTGGTTCTGATCGGGCCGACCAGATTTTCCTTTCGGAACACAAAAATTGCAGCTAGCCCCACCCAGGACATGGATAGATTTTGATCGGGTCGGACTAATCAGGCCACCCCCAATCGATCGAGTCAATCGGGCCGAGTCAAATTCTCGAACTTTCTTAAGCCTAGAAAAATATTGTCCGACCGGGCTGCATTTGCCAGCTATAGACTCTTGTGTATTCTTAAAGGGTTAGGTCTCAAGTCTTACTGGACCCAGTCTCGACCCGACCTGTTCCATATATCCACATCTTTTTTTTTTGATAGATATATCCACATCTCTATTAATGGGCAAGTAGTTTTTTGAGATTCGGCACTTCCAGAAATTGATGTCTTTAAAGGTTTAGTAATATTTGGCTCTATACTGTCTTCTAAACTAAGGAAAAGGAAAATATAATTTAATATATTTTGGTCAAATAAGAGATTGGAGTAGGTTCTAGAGTGAGTGATTGAGTACCACGCCACCATGACTGGCAATATGGCACTGTAGATGGGATAAAAGATATTCTCAACCCTCCACTCAAATAATGCTCAACAATACATGAAAGAAACTCAACATGCACGATTTATAGAGGATTTGATTAGGAACACTCATTTCATTTCTCCAGTGGGACCAAACTCTCTCCCATATGATCAATTCCCTACTTTTTTTTAATAAGTTGGGACTACTAGTCGGAGGGGAGAGAATAAATTCCAAATAAATTGAAAGATACAGGGTTCGAATTCTGGTCAATGCCCTCACAAAGAGTGAGTGATACTACTTGAGCTATAAGCTAGTGGTTTGATCAATTCCCTACTTCCAAATACCCTCTTTCTTTTTGTTAAAAAAAAATTATCCTGGTAATTTTAGTTAAGTTTGGTATAGCCAATTCCCCGCTTGGCTCTTTATATATTCAATGTGGTCCTGAGCCAGTTGGCTCCGTTGTATTGTCAAAAGTTTGGTTGAGTTTCATTAATAAATGTCTATGGTTTGACGGAAACAACATTACTAATTATCACCTATTGTCTTTAAGAAAAAAAAATTATAAAAGAACGCATTGTTTTACTTAATTTTGCACTAAAACTTTGTAACAATTAAAAACGCATTGTTTTACTTAATTTTACTTAATTACCGAAACTACCTCTGAGGTTTAGACTAATAACAAAAACTGATCCTAGTTATATTTTAAATTACAAATACCTTTTAAAGTGTGATGTTTGTATAATTTAACTAGCAAATAACCTTATTGATGGTGCAATTTGTAAGGAGAGAAACAAATGTAAATGGAGAATTTATAATTTTGAAAGGTAACTGGAATTTATTGTAATTAGGCTAAATTTCAAGGGTATTTTTGTAATTAATCCTAAAATTAACCCCATAATTTTGATATAAAACGAATATCATCCATTCATCATCGTACTTTATTATTGTGTGTATCGATCGTCATACTCTAAAATTAATATTACTTCCCTTTGTGAATTTGGCAAATCTTCCAAGATTATGAAGAGAATGTCAGACAATGGGTGACTCATAAGTCATACCTACTATAAAACACAAATTTTATGGCAGGGGTCAAATCCAGTCCAATTTTAAGGCCCCGATTTAAGTAAATAAACCCACTCATTGACTTGAAACCCTTGTTTCACATTAATAAATGACCATAAAATAAATTAAATGCACAAGTGTGAATACAAAAGTTACAAACAAACATTGCTTGAAATGAAAATGGACAGAATCCTATAATATCGGCTTTAATTTAACATGTTTTTATAGCAGCCATGATGTTGCTAGTGACAACCATCCTTGTCTACTACGCTTGTCAACTTCTGTGTTGACTTATGCCTGTCATTTTGTTTGTCCAAATAAATGCAAAACTACATGTAACACAACAAAGAAACAAGAAAAAATGGTTAATAATAAGTAATGTTAACTTACCTGCAATAATGTAAAATTTGGATGGCGATAAAGACCTAATAAAAAAATTTAAAAAATGAAGCCCTTCAAAAATAAAAGCTCAACTTCAATGGGAAATTGAATTTATTATTTACCCTTAAGTTTCCACAAAAGTTGTTTCCGTACTCTTTGAAAAATGAAGCCCTTCAAAAATAAAAGCTCAACTTCAAAAATGAATTTTATATACTTTGGAGTTTGGTCAATGGAAGTTTGAGAATACATGTATAGACATATAGTTGAAACTTGATTCCCATTAATAAAATGAGACTTGTTCTTAACAACAAGTCCGAGCCCAATAGGTGTCACATCCGTCCTTAGGCCCAAATAATAAAAATTGAAGAATTAAATTCAAGATCTAATCTAAATCCAAGAAAGCCGAAAGACTAGAAGCAGGCCCAGCCCAGGTGTGGCAACTAGAAAATGACTAAATGGCAATACAGATTACAGACTACAATCAGAAAACTCAAAATTTGTCTGGAAAAGAGCCCTGGAAAGAAAGGTGTTCACTAGGCTTGTCAACAATATTATTAATTACGCAAAAACTTGCGTGAGACTGTCTCACGGATTTAGATTCGTGAGACGGAGCCCTTACACAAAGTTTTAAATGTTTTTTTTTCAGATTTTATTTTTCTTAGGGTTTATATTTATTTTTTTAGGGTTTATTTTTAATTGATTTGAGTTTTTAGGATTTTTATTTTTTTTAGGGTTTATTTTTGTTTTTCGGGTTTATTCTTCATGGTTTATGTTTTTAGGGTTTATTTTTGTTTCTTCATGGTTCATTATTATTTTTAAATTTATTTTCATGGTTCATGTTCTCAAGACGGAGCCCTTAGGAGGTCCGTCTCACGTATTTAGATCCGTGAGACCGTCTCACAAGAGACTTGCTCAATTAATTATTATCTATTTTTTTTTGAAAAAAAATATTTCATTTTTTATTAAATGTATATTTGGTCCTTCAGCAGATTACTTGGATGTCTATATAAATATCCATACTAAATTTATTAATACATTATTATATATAGTTTCCGGTCCAGGCAAATAATTGATGCCACAAGATGTACCTAGTGCCTCAAAATTTGCACTTTTATGGCCCCACAAATTTAATTTTTCATACAAAAGTGCTAATGTATTTTATATTTATAATACTAAATTTTGGAGAAAATGGGACGATATTAATTCTATATTTAGAGTTATATCGGTTTAACATTGCAATAAAACAATTAAAAGATTTAATAGGGGAGATTGTATTGACATTAATTTTAAGATATTTTTTGCTGATGTCATGTCTCATAATAACTAGACATAGGTAATATTTCCATATTCCAATATTCAAAGTGCTAGTTTCAGTCTGAAAAACCCCTAATGGCTTCTTGCACCCTTGATTGAAATTGTTCAAAACCGGACAGGAGATAACCGGAGGCAAAACGAACCCCAATTTCTCTCACAGGCGTAAGAAAAATACTCCCTACATACATTCTATTTCCAGAACGAATCTACACTCAATTCAATTGCGTCCCTTTCTTCATTGACTGCGTCTCCTCCTCCACCACCACCTCCGCCATCGCCACCAAGCTTCGACGTCACCTCGACTTACTAAATGCCTGCCCAAAAGCGGCCGCGGGAAACCACCGCCACTCCACCGTCTTCTCCTTCGCCACCGCTCGAGGTAGATAACGCCGATGATTCGGCCCAAGGCAGCGAGAATCATGACCTCGAACAATCTGACAACGCCTCTGGTACGTGCTTAGATATATATGTACATGTTCACATCTGCGGGCATGCATTACCTTGGTTACGCTAAATTAGAGCTCCAGTCAGCATATTTTTATATTTTAGTTTTTGATTATTTGTTGTTTTATTTGTTTGTTTTGTTCTTGTGTTTGATTCTCAGATTCCGACGGAAGTTCTTACTCTAGCGGTGGAGAAAAAGACGAGTACTCTATCTGTATCTCTTTCTGCGTGTAACTGTACATGTGCACACACGCTCACGTCGAACACCAGAGCATACGTGTTCATACAGATATATATGATTTGACCGTGTTGCTACAGTTATGGATTTCGTCGATGTTTGATGTATAAAATGAGCAGTTGCAGCTCGGGATCTGCCTGCTTTTTTTGTGTGTCGCAATTTGTTTACTTAAGTTTCATAAGAGGAACTTTGGGCTTATTCTTTTAATGTTTTGGAAGTGTAGAACCTCTAGTGATTTTAATTCGCTGTTGGCTCTGTTTGATTCATGGAGGCGGATGAACCTTGACTTCAGATTTTGTTGATTGGAATGCAGTTTTCTTTTAATTCCTTGATCATTGCATGTAAAATCATGCATGATCTGCTTGATGGTAATCCAGCATTATGTAATCCATATCTGGATTCAGTTTCAAGGGGTGTTAATCCAGATTGTATTGTTCCTTGGTGTCTCAGCTTGTGATCTCTGTCTTTGTTTTAAATTTCAAGGGATTGCTTATTGTAAATCATATAGTTTCTACTTCAGTGTTAATGTTCTGGGAATGTTGGAATTGGTTTTTTTCTTGGGGTTTAGGGTAGTTATGGGCTTCAGGGTGTTTTTTTGCTACGTACTACTATTTTTTGTTTTTTTGGTTGAATTTTACCTGTGATTGGTGACCATTGTTTTTGACAGTCAGCACTTGGGTAAATATGTGGGGCTCCATTAAGCTACTTACATTTAGCTGATGCGTAATCTTTTGTTTGGATTATGTACATGTAAACTTAATATTGAATAAAAGCACAAAGTTGCAACTCGATTTTATATAAAATCATATTTCATTTTATGTGAGCTGCAATGTGGAGACAATGTATTATCCAATGTTTTAATTAAAGAAAAATAAGTTTCGACCAAAATGCAAAGTGCTAAATATGTGATATCTGGTGCAAAATGTAGATTTTTGCATAGATGTTCTCTGTTTAAGAGCTAAATCCATCCATGCACTTCCATTGAGTTACTTTATCCTCTCATGATGGGTAAAAGGGTTATTCTTACAATCCACTTGTTATACTTTTTCATTCTTTTGTTCTTTCTTCTACCGTTTTTAACATATATTTTGAATGAACGAAGGGCCAAGAATGACCCACAAAAAAAGAATTTATTTTTGTGTTTTTCAATATTTCGGCCTTATTTGCATGTGACATGGTAAGAAGTACTCTAAAAGTTTATGCTGTTGAATTCAGATTTATTGTCGTGAAGCTGGCAGAGATACGCAAGGAAGTTCAATGTCCAATATGTTTAGGTATGCCTTTCTAATTTTGGTTTGTCAGACTCAAATAGATAACAAAGTTCTGCAACAAAAAGCTGCCTGCCTTCCCTGCTTTTGTGAGGTTCAATTATGATGCACAAATTGGGTACCAGTGGTTTGGAGTCTAGTAGTGCTGCAGTACTGTTCTTGCACTATGTGGGAGAGCCAACAGCATAGCTGTATTTGAGTGCTCAGAGGCAATTACAAAAGCAGTTTCTTTGTCAGGGTCCTCCATCACTTCTTATAGATTTCTTTAGATATACATGTGATTGACTGACTAATAATCCGTGCTTATAAATGACCTCAAGCACGTTGAAATGGTCGGCTCAGCCAGTTCCATGCTTATGAAAATTCCTTCAGTTGAAGAAGATTTGGCTAAACTGCTTTTCCTCTTTTTGGAAGAACAGTTGTGCCAGATGGTATTAGCATGCATGGGTATTCTCAGTGTAATTTCACCTTTATAGATGTATATATGAACTGTCCTGAATTAAGGGTTTGGAAAGATGTGTATATTAGGATAGCAGATAAAGCAGAGAAGAATGGTTAAAAGAAACACCATGCAAATGTGTTTGGAGGATGTCAAGCCTATTGACTTATGGGTACCTCTATGTTGCAAGGCTCACCCAATTTATTCTTGTAACAGGATAACATTTCAGTTGAAACTTCGATTATTTACCTTTCCATAAGTTTCAACTGAACTACTCTTTCCTGCAGACTTCTTTTTTTCCAGAAATTATCTAATGGAGCTTGAAGAAATATTAATGAACATTTAACGATCACAATGATGATCTGCATCTCCTTATTGGCCACTATATTATTGTGTGAAATGCCTTTTGTACTTATACAACGTGCCTAGTAGTGAAGAAGTTAAACCTATTGGTTAGAACCTGTCCTCTCTATTTTGTTCATGTCAGTTCTATGATGTAATTTTGTCTGGAAATTTCCATGGACAGGCATCATCAAAAAGACACGCACAGTCATGGAATGCTTACATCGCTTCTGCAGAGAGTGCATTGACAAATCTATGCGCCTTGGGTACTTTCTTATACGTCTCGTCTATTGAGTAGCTATTGAAGGGTTCTTGTTATTTACTTCAAATATTGATTTCTACGCAGGAACAATGAATGTCCTGCTTGTCGCACCCATTGTGCTAGTCGCCGTTCTCTTAGAGATGATCCAAACTATGACGCCCTTATTGCTGCTCTGTATCCGGACATTGATAAGTATGAGGAAGAGGTAAGAGTTGATAATTTTTTCACTCTTCTTATTGGCAATATAAAATTTACTTCACTTCGTCTCTAACCATTCCAATTTTCAGGAGTTGGCTTTCCATGAAGAGGAGATAGCTCGCAATAAGCAGGTAACTGATCTCAATTTTAGGAATTTAGATTTCCCCAATAGGCTGTGAATGTCAATGTGGAATAATTTGTGTTCCTCTTTCCATAATAAAGTAATCTATGCCAAATTATCCTTGGCCGAATGGACTAGTTACATTCTTTCTCAATATCAAAAGGATGCAGCTGTTCTTTTCGAGCTCTGAATTGCCTACAACAAAATTCCACCTGCTTAATTCTCTGTTTTATAACAGATACAAGCTTCAATTGCCCAGACTCTTCGTCGACAAGCAGAAGCTCTGGGGAAAAAACGAAAATCACCCAAAGCTACAGCTGCTACGCTTCTTAGGAGACAGGGAAACTATCGAAATTTGAGAGGTCGGAGAAACCATCGTGTCGTTGAACACCACGAATCAGATGAAGAGGAAGAGGGAGCTAATGAGCATGATGGTAGCAAAGACTCGTCTTCGGCTGATGAGCACTCTGCTGAAGTCAAATCGAAAAGACAGAGAAAATGGGGAGGAGCTCGGACTTCACAGCCATCATCAGGAGCCAATGCAGATGGAGGTTGTAATGATAATGATTCAGAAGTGAACAGAGAATTACTTGGTACATCTGCTGCACCCATTGCCAGTACAGAATTTCTCGTCTGGGGAAGAGGTGGCTTGCGCAGTAACACTCGTCATGGGGGCCTCAGTTGGGCCAATGGCAGGCTTTCCAGGAGTAATCGGCTTTCAAAGCTCATTGATTATCTCCAATGTTCACGTGAAAATGATGAGGCGGTAATACTATATCTTTTGCTGTGCTGATCTTGGAAAATTGGGGTCTGTTTTTTTTTCTGTGATATTTAATTTATTTCTTAAATTGGGCGGAAGGGGAGGACTGGAGGGATGGTTGATTTGAGATTAGAATATCTCAATAATCTCACGAGAAATGATTAAGTTGAATTGCCTATTGCTTATTGAAAACCACTGAGTTAGTGAGATCATTTCTGAGAGTACATATGTGCTTCTATTTTCTCTGTCAAAGGAACTTATGAGGGTTCATCTTCTTGTTTTCCTTATTTCAGTTTAAAATTAGTCTCATGATTGTTTCGTTGCACGAGAAGATACCTAGCTTGAAGCGGCCTTACCTCTGCTGCAGCTCCACATCATCAGTTAGACACTTATGCCAGGTGTTCACATCCATTCTCATTCTTGATTTTTTTTCTTTTTAAATGGCAACTAAAAAACAAGATACGCATTCTGAATAGTTTTGAAACCACATCTCTTGCAGTATATTGCTATGCAGACATCTGTGGGAGCTAGTGAAATCGAGATGCTAATAATAAAAGATTTTCATCCTGTAAACAACTCTTTGATTTCCACAAAGGAATCTTGCGTCTTTAATCCTTGCAACTACGAGTTGCAGTTGTTGAACGAGCATCAAACATTGGAGGAAATTCATGCCGGATTTAATGAGCAAAATCTGGTATGATTTTTTCCCTCGACTCATACGGCTTTGATACAGTTACAAGATCTCACAGTGTGGTTAATTAATTCTTTGTTTTTTGAATAATTTTCTTTCTTTCTTTTGGTTGTGGGGTAGGTGGGGGTTAAGTGTGAACCATCTAAAAAGGGCATTGGCAAATTGTTAAGTGTTCCAATGGTCTCATATTGCTCTCGATGTGATTTTCATAGTGATAGCCATTCTAGAGAGGTGTTTGCAAGAAATGGCATCTCCACACAGCCGAAATTGCCAATAGCTTGTGTAATGAACTAGGCATCAAAAACTTTTGACCTAACTCTTAATTGACCAACTAGTTAGCTGACTACTCTATATCCATTCCAATAAAACAATTATGGCTCAATTGCAATTTTACTCCTGTAACTCTTAGGGTTTGACAATCTTAGCTCTGTAACTTTTAATGGTTGTAGGTATTTTGGGTATTTAGCCAATAGACAAGGGTATTATGGGAACATGAAATATGAAACACTCAGTTGGGACTAAAAATCGCCCAAAATGGGCCAAAAGCACAAAATAGAACCACGGGATCAAAATTACTACCAGAAATATTTACAACACCAAAATTGCTAACCCCCATAGTTGCGGGACAAATTTTGCAATTAAGCCTTACACTGAGGGTGAAATATCCCCCTTTTTTCTGGTTAAGTGGTCGTGATAGAAAGGAAATTGTGAATTACATGCAGGTTGTCATGTTCTCGTATAATGTGTGTGAATTATCTATTTTCAGGTTTTAGCATACCGGCTTAAGGGGAAAGGCGAAGGAAATTGCTTAGGCTTAAGCTACTCTCTTTCTGTGTGAATATGCATGATATGCTGGACGGAAATTTGCATCACTTTTCTTATAAGTACACTATATTTACTTGTATATTGTTGTTGTTCAAGTTTAGTGGTTTCATTAGTTAAAACTTACAGAAACAAGCAACTACATAGTGGAGGATGTGGTAAAGTAGTCACAAATGTCTTCTTTGCACTTGTTAGCTTAATCTATGACAGTGTTGAGTTGGTCTTTAACATTTATTATATAGTTTGTTTTTATCGAATTAAATACCACGAGTTTGTAGCTCAAGTGGTATTGCTCATCCTTCCTTTTCAGTAAGGTTGTTGACCAGGGTTCGAAACTTGTATCTTTCGGTTTTTTGAAATTTATCCCCTCTACTTCAACCACTACTCCCAACTTATTAAAAATATTAAATTAAATAATTACTGTCACCTAGCAGAGCGAAAACTTACCTTCCGAAGAGACAATGCCCATATTATAGGATTGCTCATAATATTAACAAGATAAGCCTCAACGAAGAGTAAAATTATATCATTATTAAATATATACGCACGGTTTCCTAAAAAAAAGTATACGCACAAAACTTGGGAAAAAAACAGATCCCACTTTTTTTTTATGTTGTTAAAAAGTTGGGATAAATGGTTGGATAGAGCGCATAAATTTCAAAGAAAATACAAGTCTCACTTGCTTTACTGCATGATATGTTGACAAGGCAACCAATTCACACTATCAAAATGGTGTTTTCCTTAAAAAGAAAATGATGTTTTCTTAAAACTAATAACGGGGCATAAATTTAAAGTCGAGATAGAAATTAGATTCTCCATGAGTGACTAGGTTTGCATACTAGTTAATTAATAAGACAATTATCAATCATAGAAATAGAGGAATTGGGTTATGGCATATCAAAGTAATCATCTCCAACACGCTTGGTGGCGAGATTACTTCTGGGATAGAATATACTCCAACACATTTTACATGCGGCCCGTCAGCCACGTGCACGCTATAGTCGGTTCTCGACGTCCCTAGACTAGCCAGTCTGAACAGAGACCTCTGCTACTTGCTATTACACTCTCCTCCAACACCTAATTCCATTCAAAAAATATATCTTAATCTATGGCGCAACTATTGCATAAAAGTGGAGGTGAGCCAGATGAAAAGATCAAAATATCATATAAATTAGGGATAATTACAAAAAAAACTTGAGGTTTGGCCTAATTACAAAAAAACCCAGACTTCTTTCAAAATTACAAAAAATCCCCTATGGTTTGATTTGTCTAACAAAAAACCCCCTGTGGTTTGATTTGCCTAACAATTCAATCCAACCGTTAAATAACCTAACGATTTCGCTGACATCATGCAATGTAGAGCCCACATGAGAGCAAATTATTGATGAACATAATACTGGTAATGATTCCGGAGATGATAATGAGTCTGACTTGAACTATAATGATGACAGTGTCTCACAGTACTTGTCTGATTATGAATCCGATGACAATTTTGAGGTTGATAATTGGTCTGATGATGGCTTTACAAATGAGACGTTGGGAAAATCTTCATCTAATAAAAAGTTCAGGGTGCTCGATGATCCTACAGAACGGCCTAAATTGAAAAAAGGGGTGAGGTCAAACCACAGGGGGTTTTTTGTTAGACAAATCAAACCATAGGTGTTTTTTTGTAATTTTGAAAAAAGTCTGGGTTTTTTTGTAATTAGGCCAAACTTCAGGTTTTTTTTTGTAATTATCCCTATAAATTATAACTAACTTTTATAATTTTTAACATTGTCGTGACAGAGACAAGCCTGGTCTGAGCCCCGTATGACTCCTTGTCTCCGCATCTTAATAATAAAAAGAAACTAAATAAATTTGATTAATTATATAACTTATCCACTTTGAATTTTATACTTGAAGTAATTTACGTAGAAATCTTATCCATCTCTAGTTATCAAGAACGTTCATTAAGCAACATGGTGGTCACGTGAATGATGTAAATAAAAATATAAAATCATTGTTTGAATAATAGACCGTGCAAAAAGAAGTATATGACATGCATGTCACCAACTTCGTTGATTTCTAGTATCATCATAGGCATCATTCTATATGATTTTATGATTAACTTTATTAATACATATATGTTCAGAAGATATATGGCCACATCACCTTGGTCCCTTTGACTTCGTCTGTACTCTGTACGACACTCTTTCTCTAGGATTATTTTTGTCAAAAATTTCCTTAAAAAGAGTCGTCCATTTTATTCTTTTACTTAAAGCGTCTTTTGGTTTTTTTCTTCTCAAAGTACTAAAGTGATTTTGAGCATAAAATGTATTAGCATCGCATAAAAATCATTTTGCAATTATTACAGTCAAACAAAATTCTGAAAAAATTTAATATCTTTTTTTAACTATTTAAAAGACGTGTATGAAAGAAACCCCCAAATTAAAAAGGCGCGCGTTGCTCAATGTGGCAGCGAATCCCACAGAAACTCCCACATGAAGAATGTCCGTACAGTAAATCAGTTTAAAAAATAAAGGAAAAAATAACTTAAACTGGTTTGAGCTACATCAAATAAAATATTTACTAAATAACTATTTATATTTATATATTTGGTCGAAACTAACAGACCCGGAAATTACATCTGATCCATCTGAACAAAACGAAGATTAGAGTTTTTAGTATTTACATAGTTTACCACCGTTTCACCATTTTCGTCCTCTTTTTTCTTTATTTGGTTAATAAGACGAAATATTTATTAGTTAATTAATTTTAATTACGAATATATTTATTTCCCTGCCGGAGATCAAATATCTTCTGGTGGAGGGAAGTTAAGATCCACATTGATGCCTTTGCGGACCGGCGCCGGTTCGGGCAGCTCAGTGACACCAGATGACGAACCGGACTCGCTCCGGTTCGACCCGCCCCGGGTATCCACGCCCACGCCCCGAATCCTATTCATTATATCCGCGATCTCCTGGCACGACTCGGGGCGAAGGCGGAGCATATTGGTACGCGCCGCCGGCATCATCCTGACAAATCCGCCGCCGGGGCGGCGGAACTGGTGGTTATTCTGGTAATACGATTTCCAATACGGCTGCCGGTTCAAAATGAGCTGCATCGAGAAGGAACTCACCGCCGCTCTCGACGGCGGCGGCGGCGCCACGTGGCCGGCAGAAACGACGGCGCTGCTCTGGCTAGGAGGACTAACATTCAAATCCAGCGGCGGAAAGTTCGTCCTGGCCTTATCCCCGCGAAACCGGCGGGCGGCGCGGTCGTAGATCCGCGCCGCCTCCTCCGCCGAGTTGTAGGTCCCCAGCCAAAGGCGGCTCTTCCGATTCGGATCTCGGATCTCCGCCGCGTACCTCCCCCACATCCGCTTCCTAACGCCGCGGTAGTGCATTTCGCCGTCGCCGTCACCGTCCGCCGCAGATCTGGCCGTCTGCGCCATCAAATATTTTCTACTGTTTTTTTGAACGAGTTGTTCTGGTGGGTTCGATGGTTCGAATTTATAGAGACGAGGGTACAGGGGTGTAAATCACGCTATAACCCGATACGAACTTGACCTGAAATTACTGGGAGAAATTCGAACACATACGACTACAAATTTGATATGATGTAACCAATTTACCAAAAAAATAATTATTTTATAATTTTAATTTATTTTTGATATATTTTAAACATACCTCAAAACCAGGGGCGGATCCAGGAATTAGTAGTAGGGTGGGCTAAGAAGTAAAAATTTCAATAAGAAAATTATCTATATATAGGGATGACAATATGGATGGGGCGGTTCGGGCCAAAATAACAAGAAGCCAATAACTAAATATAAAAAAACTAAAAAAAATAGATAACTTTTTAATTTCATACTTGATGATGGCACTTAGGGGTGGCAAATTATTCGTGTCGGTCAGATAAATAACAACTTGACACGATAAGTTCAGGCCTGAAGGCCCGAATACAACACAAAGCTTTATTTGGACTAAATATTAAACTCAAACGCGATGCACTAAAAAAACATGAGAAAAACATGGTGCGACATGATAAACACAATAAGCAAAATCTGTTAAGTTGTTTTAGTTAATTAGACCGTTAGACGATTAACTAATAAAATATATGACGCCTAATAGATTTGATACTTAGATAAATATTTTAATAAATTACCAATACAAATATTTAAGTACATTATAAAAGTAATGACATGATAAATGTACTGGATGATAAATTAAATAAGGATCACAAAATAGTCAAAAATCACAAATATATTAAATATAACATCAATCTCATGATAACACAAAAGTTTTACATTCCTCATTTTTAAATTGAATTTAGACTTTGAGGTGGACTTGGGTTTTACATTAAATTTTGGGTGGGCTAATTAAAAATATTATAGAAATTCTAATACAAAAGTAGAGTTTTTGAAAATTTTGCACTGGGCTTGAGCCCAGTGCTGGCATTACATACATCCGCCTCTGCTCAAAACCAAATATAAACTCAACCTGATGACCCGAATTGTGGATGGGATCTTCTATTTCAAAACTGTGTTTCATCTCTTATTCCAACCGTGTGGATAATTGACACATGTATTAACTTACCATATTAGAACCCCACAATTTATGCTTGAAAATAAACATAGTAAATATAATACACGTGTCAATCATCCACACAGTTAAAAAAGGAGATGAAACACAATTTTGGAATATAAGATCCATCAGTCGAATCGGCATATCAGGGATAAAAAAAGTCAAGGTACAGTGTGACTGTGGAGACAGGGGCGCCGCCAATCCGGGGGTGGGGCCCATTGTGGGGTATGCGTACGTGGCGGGGGAGTTTTGTTGGGTGTAAATTGTTTAATAGGGATACGTGGGAAGTGTGAAGGAGTGCCTGTGTTGTGAGTGTGACTGGTGTAATGGGTTTGCATGGCGTATTGTCCGTATTGGAAAGCATGTGTTCCATAATTCATGAGGTGCTTCTTGTTTTCTTGTGCTACACTTTATCCCTTATTTTGTTTTTATTCTTATTGTAGTAAATATGAGGATTTAGTTTTTTTTCTTTTCCAATATGTTATTGTTAGCTTTTATTGAATGGAGGGAATGCCATTGTTTGCCAAATTTGAAATAATGCAACTATTAATTTTTGTGGATAATCAGAAATTGGGAATGTGGTTGTTTGACATTTCGTTTCGTTTTTTCTAAATGTATGAGAGCCATTAAATTATTAGAATTGATGTGATACTTTTTTAATAAAATAATAATTGTATTTTAGCTCATCCGACGTTGAATAGCTAGTTAGTATCCATGCCACAAAGGGCCCACTAAGGTCAACAAAAAGTCAAAGCCCCGATCAAAGGGACCCCATCCGACCAACCAAAGACAACAAAGGACGTGTATAAGACCAATAACCTCGAAATATCTCGACCTGACAGCAATGCCAACAACGAAAAGAATTGTCCGAGCTCAGTGTCCAGCGCGGCAAACACACCACATGAAGGGTTTTGGCCGACCGACCTAAATGAGTGACCAACTTGAAGTATCAGTCATATTCAGACGCTTTGCATAGTTTAATGGAGAAGAAGCTTATATCCTCGAAAAATGTCAAACATCAGACATCACACAATCAATCATATCAATCAGAAAAGTCGTCGCCAGACACATGATATCATAAATACTAAAGTATTAGCCAGCCTATTGACGAGGAATCATCACACTTATTTCTACTTGTACCACTTGTAAGAGGTTCCTATTTTGATTCAAGAACCGTGTATTCAAAAGTATTTATTACGTTTAAGTTTCTGAGCTAAATAAAATCATTGCATTGTATGTCATACTATTACGTCAACTTAACATCATGTGACGGTTATAGTTTGTCGTGTTTTGAATGCATGTTATAATTGCGTCACATTCAACGAAAAAAGTTCCAATAGTCAATCGACAGTTCGATTGATCAAAGACTAGACGTGTGTCACAATTAATTCAATGATTGATTAGTAAGTCTAATAACGATTCAGACAATATTGAATGTTTGAAACCGACAAAATGTAACTTTTGAAATACTTTTGTCGTGTAGATCATTGCTCGATGAGATAAGATAAAAAGCATTACATTGTCCGACGTGTATTAACAACATTTAACATCATCCGACCATTATATCTTTATCATGTTTATGAAATGAAAACTATTGCTCATAGTAATAAGAAAAAAGTTGTCTTGTAAGAGGAATTTAAATGAAAATGGGTTTGTTCAATTTTTAGCATCCTGAAAGGAGACGGAGTTAGGTAGAAATCGAACCCATATACATATATGAGTGTTACAAGCGTTTTACCACTAGGTTACCAAATGATTCTCTGAATTTGTTCATTTTAAAAAATTTTAAAAAGGATTACTGAATTCTTTTCTTTTCTTTTTGACCGGATTTTATATTTCACGTTTCTATTTCACTTTGTGGATAAATATGTATTTTTTAGATAAAATTCTATCGTTGATTATTATAAAATATCTACACATGTTATTCATCTGTAAATTGAAATATGAAGCGAATAGGAAATTGGATTGAAACCACGAAACAGAAATGTGGTGGTGGTATCTTTCTTTTTGTAAGGTGTTGATCGAAATTCGAATCCGGTATCTTTCGATTTCTTTCATATTTATCTCTTCCTTTCCAACCAAAACTCCCAACTTATTTAAAAAAAAAAAAAAAAGGAAATTAGATTGAAATTTGAAAATCTGATCCCATGAATCGGTTGGAGAACACGGAAATTAATGAGGCGTATGAGGAATTAAAGATTTATAGTGAGGGATAAAGTGCGGCAACACGTGGAAGCTTAGCATATGAAATACAGCAGATCACAGTGGGGCCCTTTCGCTGTGGGACTCACGCATGACGTGGATTCATTTTATCCCAATGTATTCAGGTAAAAAAAGACAAAGATAGTGGACAAAGATGATGTAACGGCTTCCTGGCGGTGCTGCGCACTTTTCGCGTACTTTCTGTTCTTTATTTTTTTTTTAAATTCTTCTACCATTTCGTCACTCAAATAAAAAAAAAAAAGTAATACCGCTCATTTACAAAAATAACATTTTATCTTTATAATATTACTTTTGAATCTACTATGAAAATTATATAGATAAAATTATCAGACTAGTCTTTGTGGCCAGAAACTGTCTAGTTGAAAAATTACAAAAATAACATATACTTTTTATAATATTACTTTTGAATCTACTATGAAAAATTATATAAATAAATTTATCTCCGTGGTAAGGTAAAAAAAAGGAAGTTAAAAAGCCCGTCAACGTATGCTAAAAGCCTAAATTATCAAAAAAAAATCGGAAATAGGTGGGAAAATATTTAAAAACAAAAAAAAAGACTCATTTAATCCTTGGGTTAATTTGTTCAAGTTTCGATGTCCAGAATATGTGGGTACGTTACGAGATCTATTTGCTCATGTCATGTGTGGGTCTGGGATTTTTGTAATGACCATGTGGATTACGAACATCCCCACCAGAATTATAATAATTCTTTCATGGATTTTGTGCGGGTAATTCCAAATTTACTGTTCAGCAGCTAAGGTTGCATTTATTTTGTCGGTTTGCCTGTAAGAAAAACACAATTAATTTTGAAGTCATACACGCATGACTTTCCCAGTTTCTCCTCTAACGGAAGAACCTTGGTCGCTTTGGCTTTATTATTATTAGGGATAATTACAAAAACACCCCTGAGGTTTCGGCTAATTAAAAAAACACCCAGAAATGTTTCAAAATTACAAAAAAATTCCTTGAGGTTTGAATACATCTTACATTTTCTCCCTTCATAAACAACGAACATTTCAAAAAACCCATGATACTTCTAGAAATATTTCAGTTAACCCCTTAAAATTAAGGTGTAATCAAACTTGGGGTGTTTTTTGTAATTTTGAAATATCTCTGGATTTTCTGTAATTAGCCCAAACCTAAGGGAGTCTTTTGTAATTATCCCTCATTATTATTATATTGTACATAATGAAAATTAAAAATGCATAGAGTTTTGTGAATTTGTTGTAGATTTTTGAAGATAGGGTTGAACATAGCCATTTTCTTTTCATTCTTTCGGCCAACTTTAGAAATAACATGAAAAAAGAAACAACAAATTTTATTAAACTAATTTTTTTTAATACGTTGGGAGTATTGGTTGGAGGGGAGAGGATAAATTTCAAAGAAATTGAAAGATACCTACGGTCATCGCCATTAGATGATGTGGTTATTTAATTTACCATCGAGTCAACATGCACGCGAAAGGAGCGTGTTGAACTAATTAATTAATAGTAACTGACTCGCACTCTTAACAACTCAAACAATTAGATAAGGTGGTCATGCAATAGATTTTCATACTAACTTTTTCGTTGAATGTGAAATAATTATAAATCACGTTTAGAAACATGATAAGATGATAAATGTAATGATTTTAAGTATTGAAGCAAAAAAAAATATATATATATACGTCAGATAACGTACTTATCTTAATCGAACAATGATCTACTCGACAAGTACATTTCGAAAGTTGCATTTTGTCGGTTTCAAACATTAAAAATTGTGTGATACTTTGTTGAGTGTTGACTGATCAATTATTGAATTAAGTAATTGCGACACAGGTTAATCAAGTCGATTGAATATTGGATTTTTTTTCCCATTTGAATGTAACATAGTACTTATAATATACGTTAAAACACAAAAAACTAAAATTGTCCGGTGATGTTAAGTTCACCGGCGGATCCAGGGGGCAAATGAGAGATTTTTTTTCAATTTTTTTCCTCTTTATTTTATTTGTTATTAGTTTATATATATGTATAAACTATTGAAAATAAATACACCCCCCCAAAAAAATTGAGAAAATATGTTTCATTTCCCAAGTCTCAATTCATGCGTCCGACTTTTGAAGTATTTAATTCCCATTTAGAGAAACATTTGTGATGGATTTAATGAAGCAGATTATAATTAATATGCTTTAGGAAATTACATGTGACTTTAATCTTTATCACGTTGAATTTTGCTAAAGTTCGGTGACACGCTAGCATAAAAATTTAGAATCGGACATAGTAAATATAGCACTAATTTCGTACTGTGGGCCTCACCGATGACCTCACTGTCAGGCTGTCAGCTTATTTGAGTCCATCAGTACGGTCAAAAAATTATTTTCGACGTCTTTCTATGTTTGTTCTTCGTATTTTCATACCATGAATGAGACGACGCCGTAAAGCAAAGAGCATCACACTTCACAGTTCACATGCTATATGAAAGAAAAACGACAACCCATTTTACGTAAATACGAGGAAACCGGAGAGAATAATGCCTTATTTGTGATCTTTAACAGCACTTTATTTTGACAAAAGAGGATTAACATGTGTTCAGCACGAGTTACACGCGCGCATATATATATATATATATATATATATATATATATATACATATATATATATGATTTAGATCAGGTGAGTCTACATATCTTATAACCCTCCCCATATATATATATATATATGTATGTGTGTGTGTTACGAATAATTAAATAATAAATAACTCATGTCTCTAAAACTTTAAAATGATGTATTCAACCTGATTTCATATCTTTTTTTTTTTTTTTTTGAGGAAACATGATTTCATATCAAATAAGAGGTCATGAGTTCAATCCCACTGTCACTCTCGTATAAATGTTCCACGTAGAAGGCTTGATAAATATAAACAACTGACTACACTCGAATGAGCGTTTTGGATGGATTAGTCATTCAATAATATGCACATTTATTATATAGACTCGTAGGGGCAATTTCTATAACTAGATCCAATTTCAAGGCTAATTCAATAATATTCATCATACCTTGCTTCTAAGTTAGCAAAAATCGCCAAAATGTGAAATGGATTTTCATTGGAAAAGAAATGATATGTTTATCTATTTATCTAAATAGGTCTTAGGCCTTTGCCATATGTTGATACGTAACCGATTCTCTTTGGGCCTTGCTGGAAGAGGTATTGGGCATTGGCCCAGCTTGAGTAGTGAGCCCAATTGACAAAATGGACAGGTTTTTAATCAGTATTGAGAATTTGGATCCAAATTAATTATTTCGACTCCTTTTTCTGAGTAACAATTTTGGATTGGGTAGGATTGCAATATTCATGGATTTGTAATATTGTGTTTGAGATTTGAGATTGAGATACCTTTTTTTGTATAAAAATGGGTAACAATTATTGATTATGTATGATAATATACTCAATATCAAAATTACCCTTGGTTAAACCATTTCTATGGAAGAAAAAATTGCAAACCATAAACCAAACATCGCATAAATGTTAATAGGCAAGCTAATGCGGTTGCGCATTGTTTGGCCCGAGCAACTCGTTCTCAAGCTGGAGCTTTTGTATGGCAGGAGCCTCTCCACTTTGTAGAGCACCTCTTGGCCTTTAAAGTACGCTCCTTGGTTTAATGAAATTTCATATGTTCTTAAAAAGAAAATGATATTTTGTAGAAGTGGAAATCAATGGATTATATAATAATTAATATTTAATCCCTCTGGTGGGGATGAGATGCAAAATCAATTGGATGCATGACTATGTGATAAACCGGAACCCAAACCATGTGTCATAAACTCAAATTGCACACACCTTGAAATGGGCTGATAAAAGATCTTTACATTTCCATTTGGACACAGCAATACAATTTCAAATCGATCAAGAAGTACTATACTGTCCTCTGAATAAAACCTTCAAAGAGAATAAATGTGGAATGCCAAACATGCCTCTATTATTGAATTTATTTACAAACAGCAGCATTTTCTCTTCTCCATGGAGACGTGAAAGAATAACAGTGTTTCTGCTTTCCTCTACCAAGCAACAAATCCCAAGAAGCTGTTGCAAAATAAATTATCACGAATAAGTGTTTTTTTTTTTTGGTTAAAGCAAAATAGAAATGACAAGGGAATAATATAAAGCAAGTTATGTGAAAAGAATACTAAAGTCAGCTTTTGTTGGCTTGAGGTGGCAAATTGATTTACAACATTAATGATGCAATCTACCGGCCAATGATTTCTTCACATTTATGGCTAACTACTACGGTTGATTGGTGGAATAGTGAACAAGAATTTGCCTATAAAATGCATCTTTCGGCAGATGCAAGATCATTCAAGTTTTCAATTTGTTTAGTTTTTCCTCATTATAGAGTATTAATATTTCTCCTATTTCAAGAGAGATTGTGATATAGTTATCTCCTTGTATTTAGAGAGAAGGTGTTGTAATCCCTATTTTATAGTGAATTGCTCCTACACTTGCCCGTGGTTTTTACCTCGAATTTATTTGGGGGTTTTCCACGTAAAAATATTCGTGTCATTTTACCTTTATTTTTCTCACATCACTATTGTCATGGGTTTGTTCCGGTCCGTAATTTCCTAACAAGTTAAAGGTAAATTAGATTCTCATTAGCTTTCTTGTATTCAAAATAATTGTACCAAATGATCAAATATGCATTTATTGAATAATTAAATATACCCTAATCACCTAAGACATTTATTATTAATTCAGTGCCCTCTTGACTATTTCAATCCGAAAATATCAGAAGTATACATTACGTTTACATCAACTACTGGGCTGGGTTGTCCAATAAAGATAAGGCTGTGGCCCAACCACCATATATTTTTATTGGGTAGAATCCAAGCAGATCGAAAATAAAATACCCAGAATTATTGACTCAAATATGATCCATCTTCTAAGAACTATATCACATTCTTGCCCACTTTCCCCAGAACTGGTTCCATAAAAAAGCAATCATTCTACACTAACTCCCACAATGATTTCATGAACAAATAAAAATTAGGGATAATTACAAAAACACCCCTGATATTTGGGCTAATTGAACAAAACCCAGAAATTTTTGAAAATTACAAAAAAACCTTGAGGTTTGATTCCGTCTTAAATTTTTTCCTTTAATAAGCAAAAGACATATCAAAAACCCCCTGATATTTATATTTATAAAAAATTAAAAACACAAAAGTTATCCCCTTTAATTTAACACATAATCATACCTGATGGTTTTTTTTGTAATTTTGAAATATCTCTGGTTTTTTTTGTAAATAGCCAAAACCTCAGGGGTGTTTTTGTAATTATCCCTAAAAATTATTCTGCCGAAAAAGGGAAAATCCAAAAATATAAACAAATAAAAATTCTAGGCCCAAATAAAATCAATTTCCCAAATCGAAAACCAGAGAGAGACTCGTTAATTAACTTCAAAAATCTGCTCCGATTTTAGGGTACTCATTTTTTTCCCTTTTTTTCTTCCAGTAAAAGTAAAATGAAAGATTTTCCTCAAAAAAAAAAAAAGTAAAATGAAAGATCAAAGATGCTACCAACAATAATGAAATCGGAGATTTTTGTCGACGAGTACAAAAGAACAGAGAAAAGAATTGAAGGGTAGTTTGGGAACAAACCTGATAGCACGGATTGCCAAATGAGAAGAAAGGGCATGGAAGAAGAAATTGGCTCCGTGAAGAAACACCACAACTCCGGTGCACCCTAGCAGGAAAAGCTCCAGCATCTTCCTATCTTCTTTGCTGTTTACTACGAACAATTATTGGGGATTATTAAACTTTGATCTCTGCGGTTTAATTGTAAGGAACTGCAGAGTTCAATAAACTATGGATTAGATCAAACTTGGAAGCAAAGCTGCTCAAAGGTCAGGGGATTGGCCTTTGGCTTATTTATAGAGAAGAGGAGAGCTGATTGGACCAAAGGGTTTTATGATTTTTTAATAAAATAATTAATATTATATTGAAAGAATAAGAGAAAATAAATAATTGGTGGTATGATTATGACCTGGACTTCTTATCCTAGCACCGCTGCACCCTATCATTTACCCCGAACATTTTTCGTCATTTATATTATTAGTTAATAATTGGTTTTTCTTTTGAGCAAGAATAATTGGTTTAATATTATTACTTCAATTATTTTTATTTTTAAGGTTGCTTATTGCAGCAACAGTTTGGTACTCTGAATAGTTTTATACATATATATTGTATGATTAAGTAGGTGGTTGTTTTAAAAGTATTAAAAAAATAGGTCAGAACAAGAAAAGCATACAATTTTTCCAATTGTAACAAGTAATTATTAGATAAACTTCGACAACTGATAAATAATGATCAATAATTAAAAAGTAACAATTCTTAATATTCAATCAATATGGAAGTCGAAATAAATTTTTATTGGCAAAAAACTTGCGTGAGGGTCTCATGATTTAGATCCTTGAGACGGATCATTTACACAAAATTTTAAAGGGTTTTTTTTTTCAGATTTTATTTTTCTTAGGGTTTATATTTGTTTTTTTTAGGGTTTATTTTGTTTCTTGGGTTTATTTTTAATTGATTAGGGTTTTTAGGATTTTTAGTTTTTTTAGGGTTTATTTTTGTTTTTCGGTTTATTCTTCATGTTCATGTTTTTAGGGTTTATTTTTGTTTCTTCATGGTTCATTATTATTTTTAAATTTATTTTCATGATTCATGTCTCAAGACGGAGCCAGCCAGAAGGTCCGTCTCACGGATTTAGATCCGTGAGACCGTCTCACAAGAGACTTGTTCATTTTTATTTCAAATGGAATTTTGAACTCAAAACTTTATTTTTGAAATTTTCATCGTCACTTGAAATAGTCACCACTCACCATTATGAGAGAAATAATTTTATAAATATTAAAAAAAAAACTAATTTTATAGGTGCTACATATCTAATGTCTATATAATAATATTTTACCTACTTAGCATCTATCATTAGGACACTTAATAATATTTTATCCACTCAGTATCTGTACAATGAATTTCCAAAGTACGAGAAAATTCAACTGGTAAACTAGAATTATCTGCAATTCATATCTCATGAACTGGAATACACTCATATATTATCAACATTTGTTTTTTTTTTTGATCGGTTATTATCAACATTGATTGTATGAGACATTGGGCGTGAGGTTGCTAGCTTAGCTGATATATGATTGACCAACTACTCCAAGATGCCACTCAAGCTAGGTCCCACCATTTTTATTCAATTATTAATTAATTGTGTGTTGTTTTCACTATCATCCTGCAGATTGTTCTATCATCTATGGCTACAAGTGGGTGGATTTTTTTAGACTTTAAACAAAAAAGGAAAATAAAAGTAAAAATAAAGGTGGATGGAGTTTTAGGTAGGTTGGTGATGGACCGACCCTTTTTTTTTTTTTTTTTGATAAGTCGAACTTCCGCGCTTACGCCGACTATCTTTTGAGACAATTTCCATTTCCTCATTCTTGCCGCCAAGGTAAAAAGCGGGATGTGCACGCGACTGGCCAGGTGTTCGACGGGTCTGGACGACGTAAACCAGATCCTCCCAGGTAAAGAGAACAATTATGTTCGACCCGTCTACTAATAATGATCTCTCCCCGAATCGAACCCACACGATCTTTATTCAAGATGAGTTCCCACCAAATCTTCACCAGCTCGCATATGCCCCGGGAAGCAAAGTGAACGTTGTTATTCTGTTTTCGTAAGTGGTGGGGCTGAGAATTTGGGCCACCGAACACGACTGAACTTCGATGCTTGGTCCGCCCAAAAGCCTACTAAACAATAGTAAGAAGAGTTTTTGAGGATTTTTCCAACGTACTCTCTCCGATGCTCGAGTCATGACCAAAACCTTTTTAGGTGCTATTTATAGGTGTTTAGAATTAGGATTTCCTTAATATTTGGGATCAGTTAAAGGAATCTGGTGTTTAGTTACAGAATTGATGTGTCAGCTTTATCCATCTAAATTTTGAGTTCTGAGTTAAGGTTTTCCTGTCTGAGTCCCAAACTTAAATAAGACCAAACATTTCTTCGATGTAGTAATACTAGTTTGCTTCGGTATTGACTATATCAATGACGGCCTTGGGATAACCTCTTCATCTAACCCATCTATGATCTAACTATGTGTGACATTGACTTAACTTCTCCATCTTCTAATTTAGTCCTTAGCTTTTCATTTTCTCTATTATTGTGATTGCGTGGACCATATTGTATAACGTATGTAGTATACACTAATCGGCACCGCCCGCGCCGTCCTGTTTTGTTCGATTCATTTGCCTGTCCATTTTAACCAAAAGTTCTTAATTTGACTCGAATTTTAGATGTTACTTGAAAAATATGTTGCATATATTTTTATTTTTCAAGAGTTATATATTTATATTATTCAATATTAGTATTTTCATATTATTACTGTAATTAGAGGAAATTATAATAAAAAACCAATTTGTTCTACTAAAATAGAAATAAAATTTTAAAATATATTACATATCTTATTAAATTAATTTAAAACTAAAATAGACAGTTTGTATGGACGCAATTCTGTTCAAAAGGTGTCACGATGACAATAATTGAACAGGATAAAATCCCCAAATGGAAAAATATCTAGGTTGGCTAATTATCTGTCACTTTCTTCATCCAAAAAAAAGACTCTGTTTATTCACAAAAGGCTTACTAATTTCTCTAGTCAGCAAATAGAGTTGAAACAAGCACATCTTGGACAAAAATAGCTCTTCCAGCTTCCTGTCTTATTCTTTTTTCTCGCTCTTCATGGCTCAACGATGAATCTAAACTGCAGCAGAGGAAAATAAGGTTTAGGAAGTAGAAGTTGTTTGGTTCGATTATAATACGAACTTGCTCGACCCCAAAATGCAACCTGACCAACTGGAGTTGGAATATTAATTACATGGGCGAATATTCCTGGATATTCCAACTCCACGACAGGGGTTGCAGAAATGAAAAACCAACACAGATTAGGTTGCTTGTTGCCAAAAAATAAAAAAATAAAAGAAAAAAGTAATAGCTTATGTAGCAATGTGTAAAAAAAGTCAAAGTTCAGATTGCAAAAACCATTTTTTCCCCGTTACATAATCCATTACCTTGATGATTTCCATACAATGTGTGAAACCATGCTTCTTGAGGAATTATCATCTATACTCGACATCAAAATTTTTGAAATAACGTCAGTTTGATCAGATATTGAAGACGAGTTCGAAAGGAGAGATGATATGACAGGATCAGTGACAGCATCTAACGGAGTAACATTATTGGATCGATATCCATTTCCTTCTGGAAGCAACCGTGGATGAGCCTCTTTCAGATCCCTTCCCAGAAGAGATAGTGATTGGCTGTTGGGAATGGGCACTCTACGCAATCTGTTACGACGCTGCAAGTATTGTAAGTTAAAGAAATATTTGATATATATGATTTGGATATAGTTGCAATGAACACAAGTATATGACATAATCAAAGCAGAAAATGTAAATTATGATATATATTCCATGTAAAGATACCTTGTTGAAGTGTCCATGTCGCAGAGTGATATGATTTAACAAATCTTGAGCAACTTTAACCGAGCAAATAGGACAGACCTGCAAGACAAGTAGATGTAGTAAGATAAGCCACTTGATTAATTTCTTACAGCATACATCAATCAGAGTCCATGTAAACCAAACTGGTAATTGGCAGTGAAATAAATCATCAAATAGAAATAAGTAACAATCAGAGACGCGAACAAATGATTTTTCAGAAGAGTAACACGAAAACTATGATATTTGATGCAGAAAATCCAAAGAGAGAAAAGCTTAGGTGATTCATTCTAAGATTTTTTAACCAACCTTAGAACCAAGAGATAACTAGTAAATAAACCAATTATCATTGGCCATTTTTATATGCGCAAGACAGAAAAGATAGATGAAATGTTACCTTGCTCGGTAAGTGACAAGAACAAGCAAAAGTCAGACAGAAGAAACTGTCTCGTTATAATTGATTTGAGCAACAAACACTACTCAAATCAACTCTCCAGAAAGCCTCAATCCCACATATCTTCTCCAAACTCTACCCGATTAATGGAGTGTTTGCAAACTCTAAAAATAAAAAAGTGATTTTCAGCATCTAGGTGAGAAAACAGTTATATTTTACACCTAGAAGCTGACAAACACTTTTTCTTAGACCTTGCAAACACTCACTAAGTTTCGTATGCATATGAAGTGCCTAATAGGCTAATTAACGAAGCACGTTTCATTCATAAAAGAAGTACCCAAAATTAAAGGAAAATTTTTGTCTGGCTGGTGGGAGAAAAGGATTTTCATTAGCCACGTTGCATTAACTAGGCAAAAATGCAAAATTGGACATAGTTACTAATTACAGGGAGTGCCTGATATATAACAATTCAATTTAGTCCTGCAACTAATAGAAATGCTCGAACCGAGTCCAAATTAGCCCAAAACTAAGTAACTTGACCACAAAACTTAAAAAACCCCAACATTTTCAACTCATATGCATTTTAGGTGATAATATTTAGCTAATTTTAAACTTTTCGGACAAATTCGAACTCAAGTTGAGCTTCTAGCCCCCAAATTGAAGGGGAAATTGTTTAAATGTTGTAAAAATAAAAACAATTTGTCAAAATATGGTAAAATTGTGGTTGGTTGCTTATTTACTCGTTGACGACATTGGAATCTGCGCAAGCTACTTTTTTATTTTTAAATATCTTTGGCGCATATTGTATGTGCGCAACGCGTTTATTGGGGGATGGGTTGGGGGGAAATTTGAAATAGGGGAGGGGTAGGGTTTAATGGGTGGCGCACACAAGAGGTGCGCCACCCAAACATATTTTTGGGGGTAGAGGATCTGCAGGGGGTGGTGGTGGTGGGGGAGGGGGTAGTTGGGGGTGGGAGTGGGTAAGTTATTTAATTATTTTATATAATAATAAATTAATAATTATCTCATTAATTCGTTCATACGTAACTTTTTTATTTTTTTATCTATTTTTAATGTGTAATATATCAAATTAATTGTTTTGTTACGATCTTCAATTTGACATACATATTGCATATTTTTGCAAGAAAATAAATGCATAGTCATAAATAGGTCTCGATTTGATAAGGTTATTATTGCGCGATACACGTATAGTAGTTAGAATTCAACAAAATAATATTATACTATGTGATAAATGTTTGTATAAATATCCTTTTCGGCCCGTTAAGCTTATCGAGCCGTGTTCGGGTTAGTGCTTATCGTGTCGTGCTCTTATCGGGCCGGTTTATGACTATGCATTTATTTTCTTGCAAAATATGCAATATGTATGTCAAATTGAAGATCGTAAAAACAATTAATTGGATATATTACACATTAAAAACAGAAAAAATAAAAAGTTACGTATAAACGAATTAATGGGATAATTATTAATTTATTATTATATAAAATAATTAAATAACTTACCCACTCCCACCCCCAACTACCCCCTCCCCCACCACCACCACCCCCTGCAGATCCCCTACCCCAAAAATATGTTTGGGTGGCGCACCTCTTGTGTGCGCCACCCGTTAAACCCCTACCCCTCCCCTATTCCAGCCCCCCACCCCAACCCATTCCCCCAATAAACGTTGTTGGCGCACATACAATGCGCTTGTGAAGATATTAAAAAAAAAAGGTAGCTTTCTTAGCGCCCCAATGTGCGCCAACGAGTAAATAAGAACCAACCACAATTTTACCATATTTTGACAATTTGTTTTCATTTTTACAACATTTAAACAATTTTCCCCAAATTGAAGTCCATATCATTCGAATAGTCTGCCATGGGGAAGGGATAAGAAAAGCTCATGTCCTGAATTATAAAAAAGCACTGACAAAAGTACCAATGTAGAAAAAAGCTTTCGTTTTGCATCGCATTATGTAACCATATAAGCATATGACTAGAAAATATCAAATCTGAGAAAAAAAAAACAAATTAATTTTGACCCTTTGCGTAAAAACAAAGCAAATATACCGATAGATACATACACATAGATACACATCAATCTAAAGAGAAACTCACGGAGGCATTGGAATATTCGCCTGAGTGCTCATCTTCAAGATGCGAGCAAAGGGATGATATATCAAACTCCTCGTAACAATACGGGCACGGGTAATCGGGTCCGGACTCTCCTCAACCCCAAAATCGTCCTTGTTAAACAGATCTTAATTTCACATTACAAACCAATAAAATAATTAATAAACATGTTTGACAAAGAATTTCAGATCAATAATAATTAAAAAACGAACCCAATTGCGAAGACTTGGTGGCTAGCGACGCTGCTATGGCTGAGATGGTGGTGTCGCTGAGTATTGATTTGTCTCTTTGCGGCGGCGAGGCCGTGCTCCATAAATCAAAATCCATGATATAATAAATGATTAATTCGAAGAAAAATAATGATCTGAGAATGGATTAGAGAATTAAAAACGAGAGATGAAGATGGGAGAAAATGTCGGATTTTATTTTTACATTATCATTTGGAAACAAAATGAAAGCAAAATTCAAATTAAATAACCCAAAATTATAATATTTTAAAACAAAAAAATACAATTATTTTTTACAAATCCTAATCCTTTTTTTTTTTTTTTTTGAGAAGGAATTCCTAATCCTTTGACTGCGCTTTAAATATAAGATTTTATTTAATCTGTAAGTTGTACATACTATGCACAATAATCTGTACAATATAAAAAGAAAATGGGATAGAAATTTTGAAAAAGCCTATTGGGCCTAATCCGGAATATGTTAATTTACTTATATGGGCCGGGGGTTCTCTTTCTGGGTTGGTTCTGTACGTTTTTGAATTTAAGAGTTAAAAAACCGAAGGCCCAAGAAAACAAAGACCTGAGAACGGGGGCTAGGGTTAGAAACGGTGTCGTTTCAGAGCATGTAAATTTCACTCTCCAAAATTCCATATCATCTCCTCCACTGGATCAAAGTTGAAAACACCATATTTTCATAATTGTTATTAAAAACTGGGTTAGGGTTTCTCAGTTGACCCCGCCCCTAAATTCAAGACCAGAAAGTAAAACCCCTAACCACCACGCGCATTTCTCTCTCTCAATGGCAACCAACGCGCCGTCGACGACAACGCAGCAACAGGGCGGCTCAACCGCGAACAAGCCAGGGCTGCGAAAACCGGTTTTTGTGAAAGTCGGCGCTCTGAAACCGGGCACGAATGGGCACACCCTCGTAGTAAAAGTCGTGAGCGCCAACACCGTTCTCAACAAGAAGCCTCGGAACCCTACTTTTCGTGGGCCTCAAAACCAGAACACGAAAATCGCCGAGTGTCTAATCGGCGATGAAACTGGAACAATCCTCTTCACCGCTCGTAATGATCAAGGTATAAATTACTCTCTTATGCACACGCGCAAATCGACATTTCATATATTCTAGTTACCGGGGCAAGCTTAATTGTAGCTCTGCTTTTAATAAAGTAAATGTTTTAGATGGGATGTGTTTATTGGTTGATTTTTTTTTTTTTGGTGTGTGTGTAAAGTTTGAAATGGAGATGAATTTTGATGTTAGGGGTTTGAATTAATATGGAGGTTGTTTGATTGGTGGTACTGGGAAATATAAAGGGACTTCCTGATTCTTGGTCTGCAAGGCTTGAATTTTCTGAGCTTGAGAAATTTCCGGATATGTTTTGGGAAAAATAATAATTTGCTAAAGATACTGCTATTTCTAATTTGTGTTTAGATGCCTGATTAGATTACTTGATTTTATCTTTGTGAAAAAACTGAAGAAATTTTCATGCTGGAACCCCAGTATTTTATGGGAGAAAATGTATACTTACCCTGTGAATCACATACTTTAGAATTTTAAATTTTTAGCTTTATGTAGCTTTCTGTTCAAAACTTCGAATATATCAGAGTCAATGCCAAGAACTTCTTGAAAAATTGAAGTTTATTCTTTAAGAGATTTTAGAAAATAGCAATTCGATCTTTGGACGAAAAGCCTATGGTGATGAGGTCAGAGAGGATTTTCGAAATAATATAACAATTAAGTAGGATGAGCTTCTGTCTGTGTGACGCCTCTGTTGCTAGCTAGTTGCATTGCTTTGCTTCTGCAGGTGAACAATGATAATTACCTTAGTTTTGGAACTCGAGCTAGGTAGTAGGTTAGGCTTTGCATTTGGGTAGCTTGTCATGTAAACTCTCAGCATGAGAGGATTCATGTTAGAATGTAAATAGAATTTGTGTGGGCCTCTTTTGAGCGCCGAGGGAATAAGGTGCTATTCATTAAGGTTGCATTTGGATAAATGATTTGGATTTGTGACTTGGATTTGGGGGAAGGATTTCAAATGACTCCATATAACATGGGTTTGAAATCCACAACAATCTCTCAAAAGATAGCTTAAATTAGGAACTTAAGAATTTGATATCCATTGTAAAATGAACTCATCCAAACAACCGACAACCTCAATGAATTTGCAATTATGGATTTGAAATGTTTAGCCTCAAATCTTTTAGTCCAAATGAAGCGTAAGTTACATGGGTGGGGGGTCTTTTTATAAATTCCTGAGTTGGTGATATCTGGGCAACACAAGGTTTGGCATGATAAGAAAAAACATCCCTTGTTATTACGTGTTTAGATGGTTAGATTAATAATGACTCCTTGTGTTTAAGCATTAAATTTGTTGTCGTTGCCTCCATCTGAGTAGAACCAATAATATGGTGCGGCATTATTCTTCAGGTCCCCTGATTGCTTTAGTTTCTCTTAGAAGTTGGAACCATATATAAGCTATCCAAAGAATAGTTCTCATATGCTTTTTATTGTTAGAATTTTATAATCACTCGATATAACCAGTTTTTCTCTAGTTAATTTATTGTATTTTTTAAGTATTGGGCCTTGCAAATTTAGCATATGTTAGTGTGTTTCTAGTGGAGCCATTATTAGAAATGATCAAGAAGCATTCTAGTTTGACTGTGATTCCTATTTTTCTGATGATATTACAATTTACTAATTACATCTTCAATGCATGGGCATGTAAATTGATGACAAACCATTTCACTAATTGTGTGGGCATATCTGTTAATGAAAATATTTAAATCCAATGCAGTTGAGTTGATGAAGCCAGGCAATACTGTGATACTCCGGAACGCAAAGATTGACATGTTCAAGGGGTCAATGAGGCTGGCCGTAGATAAGTGGGGCCTTGTTGAGATTACTGAACCGGCAAAATTTGTCGTCAAAGAGGACAACAATCTGTCCCTAGTAGAGTATGAGTTGGTTAATGTTGAAGAATCTTGAAAAGTACCTATGCAATAGTCATGCCGTTGGAGTTCAATTTACTTTGTCAGTGTCGGATCTTGGTATACAAATTTCTCTGATTATGTTTTTCCTTCTCCCATGAAGTTCAATAACTTGTAATAGGTCTAGTCTGATTTTTGCTTCAATGGTTGGTGTGTAAAAAATATTTTCCTTGATTCCACCATACATAGTGTCTTTTCGAGGTTTTCCAGTGGACTTATGGTCTAAATATGGTTGAATTCATGTCCATACTGTTTCCTGATTAGTTCCTTTTTGGGGATTTGACATTGTATTTGGCTTTGAACATATAAATATCTCCCATTCAGCATTATTTTTGAGATTGATATTAATGTCCTCATTAGTTAAAGACTATGGAGTTAAGGTTCTCCGTGATGGAGGACTTTTATCATGTTTTTTTCTTTCTGTAATTTCTTGTGGATTGAGTTTTATTGCTTTATATGTCGGATGTATGTTTCAGTTGTGCGGAATTACAATTGGGTTACTCAATTATACACTCTTTTCATTGAAGGATATGCCAAAATCTGCTACTCACATATCTTAGATTCTGAACAGCCAACTTGATGGCCTTGAGAAAAAAAAAAAAAACACTTGATGGCGTTGGAGCAAAGGTTGCCTGGTTTTGCTGTATTTAGCCTTACGTCCTAAGAGGGGGGAAATGATATTGCTGAGCTTTTTATTGACAAAGGAGCCATCATGTAAAAATGGAAGCTACGTAATATTTTGGTGGTTTAAGTGCAGTATGTTGTATTTCGTTGGCAACTGGTAAGTGGCAACAGGGACTGTGAATGTTGGGCTGAAATTGGGTTTCCACTGTAATAATGTGACCATGTTAAACAATGGAGAACTTTTTTTTTTTCTAAAAAAAATTGGCTATGTCAATGCTGGTACTTGGACCTAAGCCTTATCATTGCGAGTAATACCCATGACCACTGAACTAAACCCAGTGGTTAAACAATGGAGAAATATCGCCACGTAGTGTAGGTGAAGACCAATAATGTTAAGTTCACGGTTAGTAAATAGATCTATTTGAAAGTGATCAAACTTGCTTCCAGTTTTAACCGTTCATGTCATGGGCCAAAGTGAAAATAAGCTACGCTTATTTAAATACTAAAGCACAAAATAGATGCCAACATAAGCCATTTGACTCATTCATATTTTAAACAATGCAAATTATTGGCACTTTCCAATCGTTCAAGTATTTGCAAGCCCTTTGGTGCTTGTTAGACTTAGCACAATATAGCCTGGGTGCTTGTGGCCCGTTGTGGGACTTAGCAGAATATAGCAAACATGCAGGATGTGCAGATAAAGGATGAGAAAATAATGGAGCGAAAATACGAGTGATACCACCGGCAAGAGGTAATTCCGTATAAGCAGTTAAACGTGGCTAAATTAGACAAACTGTACACAAACATACTATTTTAGCTGTAGTCGAGTTCTAGCTCTCAACGGGCATCTTTTATCAGGCACTCCTAGGAAACACTTCAAAAAGGTAACCATACCCTTAACTGTGGCCATTATCTTTTAAACTTGTTTCAAACAATCAGTTTGCTTTAGCAAACCATAATTTGAGAAAAACAAAAAAGGAAAAAAAAAACTCTACACCCAAAATCCCAGTCATTCCGCGTGGAATCATTGTTTCTGGTATATCTCATAATAGCTCCTTATGAAAGATCATTATTTTAAACTTGTTTAGCACCAAAACAACTCATCAATTACTGGACAATCAACTCTATATATTAAATCAACATTAACGAACAATTTTCCCTAGAAACACGAAAACGAGAAAAATAAACAAAACATGCTTCAAAATGGGATATGGCTGCATAAAATAGGTGCTAAAAAAAATACAGCAGCAAATGTCAATAAGAAACTTCCTTCTGCCAAATATTGCAAGAGACTTTTCTACTTCCAGTGTGAGGAAACGTACTTAAGGGTTATCAAATGATTGCTTAACAACTTGGACTTCAACACAACAATGGCAGAATAATGTCTCTGGGAGTAGTATTACATGTCCATTGAAATCCAAGGAATTATCACGAAATGCACCGCATCACAACACATTCTAACAATCATCCATCTACAATACACGGAAAAGAATCATTTCTTATCGAGGGCAATGTAAATGAATAACAGTTTAGCCCATGCAGCTAAAAATCAAGCAAAAATCAAATTATCATGACTATGGTTCCAATGTGCCAGTTACTGTCTGAACTTTATATATTTCAGATTAAACACAAGGGCACGCTTTGGTAAATCTTCAAGCTGAAAATCAGCCAATGAGCAGTTTCATAACCTAAAAGGAAAAAGAGCCCACGTCAAAAGGTCATGCTGACATTTCTAGTCCGTGCACTGCTTGGCCACCAGAGGGCAAGTCTCAATGCAATATATGAACAAAATATCATAATTATATTACATAGAAGAAGTGCTTAATTTACGGTATTATTTTCTTCTTTCAAGCCCATAGTCTGATAAAATATTCCGTACTTACGAGCATTTGTAAAACTCAAAAAGAACTAAAAAAAGTCACAGTTATGGAAAAGCTACAAACATTAAGAATCTTTTTTATTGCGAAGTAATCAAACATCAATTTTCATCCTAACATTTGGCAGTTTCCAAAGAAAATTACAAGAAACCAATAATCCCTTGTGTCATGCTCATTCACGACTCTACTTCATGTAAATAAACTTCGCTTGAACCATCCAACAGTCATCATACATCATCATTGCAATCTGATGAATACCATGTATTAGGATGATCTATACAAGACTAAATTATCAATAACTGTAGATGAAAAGATAAAAGTTGATTTTCAATGATATGGTCGATTTGTTAGACATGAATCAGCCATCTGATGGGTCGTTTGTAAAATTTCATTAGTCAAATATCTGCAAAAGCCACATGCTACATGGTCAAGCAATAGTTTCAGATTATAGAGCCTTGTACCATCAACTGCCTTATGGATGATTTAAAAATGATCATTCAGAAAAAAATAAAAAAACAAAAAAACCTCATTTATATGTCTACATTATAATTTCACATCTGCCTAAGCAATGTAGTAATGATATATACCATTTTTATTATATCCCTATCTCCCAAATTCAATCATCTGAATCTCCCTTTGAGATGTCAACCGATACTTTTCCATTTCCTAAAGTGAATTTTTTCTTTTTCCCTAAAATCTAACTCACAGAAACATGAGTATTTCAAATCCCATACCGGTGAGTCAGAATTCCAAGCATCAAACACGACACGACAACCGCGCATTGAAGAGAAAATAAATTAAAATTACCTTCAATAGTCCAAGCCTGACCACGAGGAGCAACTAGCATGGAAGTGAGCACCGCAGAGGCGGTTGCAGAGTGGTACGGCAACATCGAAACCACGCTAACACAGCTCATCTCCACAGGTGACCTAATACGTACAACGATTAGCAATCAAATACTGAATTAGGATCACAACGGGCATCAATAAAGGAGATCTTAACTAAATTAAAAACGCGAAACCTGAAAATGCGAGCGGAGAGCGGTTTTTGAGATGAGATGCGAAATGGAGAGGGAGCAGCCCTGGGCTTGAGACCTGCAGAGAGTCTCGCGGTGGCGCTACGAGCGCATGTAGTGGCGGATCTCAGGACAGACCTGGCGGCGACGGTCGCCATGGCGGATGGAAACTGTAAGATAGAATGCGCCGACGAGGAAGGTAGGGCTTTGCTTGGGTTTTAGCTGCGTTCTATTTTCCTTTGTTTTTCCTAATTATCAATATTATTATTTATTATTGTCACCCTAAGAAAAATATTCGTTAATTTACATTAGGCCGATGAAAATGCCAGAGCAAGTAATTGTTGCTGCCAGGGCAAGTCCTTTAAACTTCCAAATATGCCCTCCAGAGTAAGCCTTCTTCTATTACATTTTGCATTTTGAGCTTTTATTTTAAATATTTTCAGATGTTGAAAATATTTATCTAGATTGTTTTACTTTACCCCATAAACAAAAATATTTCAAATACCCCCTTCCATTTGTGTATGAATATTACAATTATCTCCTTATATTTAATACAGAATCACACTTCAAGAAGTTTTTTTTTTTTAATTTTTAAACATCTCTTGTTATTTTTAATTAACCTAAGCCTTGGGGGCAGTTTTTGCAAATCCCTTATCTTTATATCACCTCAATCAATCATCGGATCAACATTGTCTTTCAGGTGGTAGATTTTTTTGTTGTAAGGGCAATTAACCCGGATTCGATCTCATACGAGTGACGAGTGTGTGTGTCCCCTCCACTGCTATCCCTCAATTGTATTAAAAAAATATCATCTCAATCATATAATCTTGGATGAAAACAAATATTCAATTTTTTTGAGTTTTATATTTATATTTATACCAAAGAGCACCAAGACAAGTGAATGGATTGCACCAAAGAGTAAAAACCAATGGAATTTCAATGACATCAAGAAGGTAACAAAGGTAAATGGAAAAATTCAAATTTACGTATATCTCTAAAACAATATTTTTATCTATGGATATAATATATGCAGAAATTTTCAATTTCTTGAGCTGCTTCCACTTTTGCCCATCTTCCCCATCACATGATGCAGCAAGGGTGCACAAAGTCCCTGAGAATTGTCATGATCTTTGGGTACCCCTGGATGAGACCTTTCATCAGGTATTTTCCGGTGTACTTCACGGTATAAACCTCCTTTATTAACTGGCCTAATCCCAATTAGCCGGCCTAATGACACACTTCGGTCTGGGAAAAATGATGCTGTGGACTGCAATATATGTCAAGCCATCAAAATTTAATTACATCACACAAATCAAGTGTGTTCTCACACTTTAAATTAGGGATAATTACAAAAACTACCCTGTGGTTTGGGTTAATTATAAGAAAACCCAGAAATATTTGAGAATTACAAAAAACAACATAATATTTGGTTATGTGATAAACGTAAAAGGGTGTTTTGAATGTTTATTTTATAAAAAAGGTAAAATGTAATGCATAACTACGTAATTAAGGTTTTATTGTAATTAACCCAAACCTCAGGCACAATATTTATAATTATCCCAAAATTTTATGACTTGTATACATGAGACATTGGATTTAAGCCCTAGGTGTCATAACATGTCAATCAATTAGAACCAAAAATTTCAAATATATTAAAAATGTTAATAAAAGATTCTACTTAGAATTGGATAAATTCTAGAGCAATGTCTATATTTTACAAGAAAGTGAGCTAGTTATAGGTTGTCACATTCATGTTTCACTCCCTATTTCACCATATTCCACCTTATTGGATGTTTGACACATATATTTATATTTGAAAAATCATCAACTACGATAATTTTATCGTGCATGTCCACCATCCAATATAGTGGAGCAGGAAGTGGAACACAAAATTGGAAACGAATCCATTCTTCCTTGCGGGAGATGGGTCCAGGCAGACTTAATTATGCCACGTCAGCAATTGTTTTTGTTTACTCCAATTAATAAGATATATCACATGCAATATTCTGGCTAATTTTTCAAATTCCAGTGAAAAATGTCCTTAAATTACGATTTTTTAATAGTTACAGGACTACATATGTAAAAGTCAAGATGACTATTTCTGCAAACCCATTATAATTACAGGACCTGTTTTGCAATTTCCCCTATATATTACCTCGGTATCAAGGTTCGACGATGAGAATGATGAGAAACTGGATGATCGGAGGATGCGAGAGGCGTACGTTTGCGGTGGCGCCGCCACCCGCCGCCCAGAGGTGTCGGCCATTCTAATTCTGGAGTTCATGTTTCCAAGTCAAGTGGCCATCCATTAGGTATCATCTCATTTCCCTATCAAATACTCAGAAAATTAAACCAAAAATTTAAAATTCTGAGATCTACCTACCTCTGGATAGTTTCAAAATTTACAACTATTTATTGTCGAATTAAAAAAATTCACCAACATAATATAAGAATTAATCAAACAGAGAACAATTGAAATACTAAGGACCACAATCCCAAAACAAAATTAATGAGAAAAAATATACCTCCATAACCATGGCGTTTCACAAGGCCCTAATGATCACAGGATCATAAAAAAGTGATTTAAAAAGGAGAAGAATGAAGAACTTTTTGCAAGTGATTTATAATTTTTTTATTTTTGGCAAGTGATTTATAATAAATTCATCGTACTGATAAGCAACTGAAACATAGAAAAGTCTCCACGTCCTGCACAAGAGGTCACCCTCTTAATTAATTTGTCGGCACTTTGTATTTTGGTAATTAATATCTACCAAGAGCAGTTTGATTGTTGGTACAATGCCATTTTTCGATTGTTCTGTGCAAGCTAAAAGTCTTTATATGGGAGTATTATTTGAGTAATTTAGCAGCTTTAATTATGATCAGTAGTGATCAGGTGATGAGTCTATTCAGAAATTAATTGCAAGTAAAATCGATGGTTGGGAAAATGGTCCGTTTTGAAGTTGTTTTCGACAGACCCTAGCTATTGATTGGTGATCAGATGTTGGTGCAATTAAATTTAAATTGTGGTCCTCCAATGATGTATGTCTAAACGTTTCGAGTTGGTTGTTTATTAGGAATTTTATTACTAATTTGGTTTGTAGATTTTTTTTTTTTTTTTGAGAAAGAATTAGGTTTGTAGATTTAGTTGGTGCATTACTCCAGATGTCTGTAAACTTGTTTCAATATATTGTTATGTTGGTACGTGTCGAACATTGATTTAACAGGGATTTGTTGCACAAAGTCAAATCAGTCATGCAAACACTGTACTAAAAACTACTAACAACACTGTACAAATCCTAGGCGAACCAAAAATATTATTGTATTCTTCTTTTATGGAGTAACAAAAAATATTAAAAACTTGATTAAGAATTAAGACGATATTCTAAACTTACAAGTAAACTTTTTTACTCTGGTGATTTTGGAATTTAGGAAGGTAAATCATAGATATATTTGACATAGGATCCCAAGGAGCGAGGGTGATGTACTTTATTCGAGAGAACGTGAAGCGATGACGCGCGTTAAATCTGGCGAGGTGGCTACTAGTTAATTGCTTTGAAGCTTAAGTCAAACCAGGGTAATTGATGTCTCGAAAAAAGAAACAATACGCGTTGACTATTTGTAGATAATATATAATAGTGATAAGTTATTTTTACCTTGATTTTTCGTGTTTGTATTTATAATACTATATCACCATGAAATATGGGATTATCGTGACACGCGTGGCGCTCCATCAACAAAGGAGAGTTCGCGGGTGACTCGATCCAGACCCTCGTTAGGACTCATATAAAAACCATGAGATCTTTTTGGTAATTTTGTTGCCAGTCGGACGATAATTTCGGCGCCTGTGCGAAAAATATAGTAATTCCATATCATCTATTATGTGCAGTGGAGGTAGTCCCACATCACTAGCCGAGGAGCCCACACTCCCTTGTGGGCTATAGGCCACCCACCCACTAATGAGCCTAATCATCCGAGGAGAAATGCCCAATCTCCACTCGGAGGTATTGTGTCAACTGTCAACACTTAATTATTTTTGGACTGACTTTATACTTTAGGTTTATTGTGTTGTAACCCGGATAGTTCGATGATTTCTGCTTGAATGCAGCTATAGAAAATGAAAAGGAAAGGTGGTGATTGACCCGAAAAACAAAAGTTATTTTTGTTTCGCTAGAAAAGAAATTCACCCCAAAATGTGATTGACAACCAAATTTTTGAAAATACACTATTTATTCATTCTCATTTTCTATCTCATAATCACATCTTATACATTTTTTAAAAAAAAACAATAAATCATTTTGCCATTTTTCTACAAATTTCACTTTTCACCCACTAACATATTTCCAACTACCAATTAAATCCATTCATTTATTGTAATATTTCTATATTATATCGACTTTCATCATTATATTCATCTTATATCCAATCACATTATTAAAGTTCATTTTTCTTCCTCAATTTTTTTATCACTATTCTATACCGGAAAAAATATTCGTCTAGCCAAAATGTATCCAGTTGCACCCAAAATATTCCTGCAATCACGGGAAATAATTTTGCATGGT